>JAQFXU010001637.1:0-26974 GCA_034693705.1 Spatulosminthurus flaviceps | reverse complement strand
GGGTCAAATGTGATTTCAAATCGTTGCATGATTGCCGTAAGGAAGAGGAAAATTTCATCTCTGGCAATTTGTTCCCCAACACATATGCGTCTACCCACTGAGAATGGAATGAGAGCATCGTTCTTCAAAACAGTTTTTCCATCCTGGCTCAGAAATCTCTGCGGAAGGAACTGTTCCGGTTTGGTCCAAATCTCTGGATTATGATGGATGTGGTACTGATTCACAGCTATCCAGGTCCCTTTTGGAATGGTGTAACCGCCTAATATTGCATCATCCATGGCAGAATGTAAGATTCCCAGAGCGGTTATGGAGGATTTACGGAGAGTTTCTAAAATTACTGCCTCCGTATATGGAAGACTAATAATATGGAAAATATATCATGATATAAATATTATTATTTCATAAATTAGAGTAAGCGAGCCTTACTTCTTCCTATCCTCAAGTAAAGGCTGTCTGGATCTGCCGATAACATCATCAAGTTCCTTCTGAAGTTGTGCCTGAATTTCAGGGTATTTGCACAAGAACAAAATAGCCCAAGCCAATGTCAGGGACGTGGTTTCAGAACCAGCACCAAACAAGTCCGAGATGACTACGCGAAGAGATTGATCTAGTAATCAAAGAAGAAAAATGTAGAGCAAAATACCACGCTAACAAAATCAATTCCGTTTTGTTATTATTATTATCTTCTAATTTTAACACTGCACCTCCACTGTTTTTATAAAAGCTAGACTTGGGATCCGTAGTCTTCTCAATTTCCTTCAAATACGAATCAATAAAATCCCTAGGAACTGCATCCGATGAAAATTCCTTTCTGTGCTCATCAACGGGTGGTTTGAAAAAACCCCGATTTATTCCTACCAAATCTGATACCTGATCCCATCCGAATAGTTTTGGAAAGGCTTTTGCTAATGCAGGGAAAAAAAGAACGATGGGGTTCAACAAGAGTTTGGAGATAATTCTGGAAAAATAAAGAAAACAATAACCACATAAATTGCTAAAGAAAAATGGAAGTTTTTCAAAAATAGCAAATGTATTTTTACTTGTTGTTTGAGTCGAGAACATCCGTCACTGGTGAATCATTCTGAATGAATCGTTGCCCTGTTATTATCATCCAGAGAGGGTTGACAGTGGCTAGTGTGAATTTTCGATTTAAGGAAATTGATTGGCCTTCTTTGGATTTTAGCCATGTAACAAAATCACCCACTTCTTCCATAGCTAGATCATGCATTGCCGATTTACCAAATCCGAAATCTCGGAGATTACGGAGCATAAACCGTCGTTGGTCTTGCCATACTTGTCCGTGTGAACTAAAGACGCCTTTTAAAATTGATAAAATATTATTGGCGTCATAAAATTGTCTAAAATTTTTCAGATTACGAACATGAACGCTATTAATGAGCTATGCAAGAATTTCCTCGGAATAAATTTTTGAGGGCATACCATAGTTTCCATTCGCAAAAACATTGAGCAGGCGAAAATCTGGCCTTCCTAGAAGATTCGGGTTGTTGTAGGCTTCTTTTGCAATTTTATGGTCGGAGATAATAACAAAGCTGTAATGAATCCCAAAAATATATTTTTCTAAGTAATTCAACAGGGAAGTATTTTTTTCCAATAATGGTTTTTACGTACTCATAATTAGCCAATTTGACGGAAAAGATGTTCCCATAAAGTTTGACCCACTCGCTAAAACGGATGTGGGGTTTGAAAGATATGGACAGCAGGCTCCCTAAAAGTGGGATCCCTCTCGGACCTTTTAAAAAATACAAACGTATTTTATGAATAAAATTCTTAATTTTTAGCTCATCGTTTAAATTAGTAGAGATACCTGGTGGTTTTTCCCCAGAATATGTTTTCTTCTTGAATAGGAAATTGTACGCTAATGCAACAAATATGGCTGCAATTGCGAGGGAAGTTGGAGTGACCATCTTTGTTCTTGATGCTGGAACTCGCAGATTCAAAATAAAAGGAAATCTTCTTTGATGATGGGTTGAATACGAGTTTTATAATAGCTTTTCTAAGGTCATATCGGTCATTCATTTTGAGATGCATTATCTTAAAACGTTATAATATTGCAACTAACATGGGCGTTTTTCCACTTCCGTGAATTGTTTTTACCGTCGAAAAGATACAGATTTATTTTTATTTAGTTAAAATGTTTATTGATAAGTTCAAATTGGTGTACTTCAAAGTTCAAACGATTATCAAAAATACCATATTGATAAATTCAAGTGACACGACAGAGCAAATAAAGATCTTTTTCCGTGTTGTTGTACACATTGAATACATAAATTAATAGCACATTAATTGTCTACATTATATTGGTTAGTTAGCTTTGGCATTCATTTCGAATGAATCATTTTGTCGGTGTTTACTTGTTCCATATCCTACATTAATAGGAATAACCACAGATGGGATTTTCCTCTTCCTTACTGCCATCATGCTCCGATTTGAGATCACATTTGACCCTAAAAAGCCCGAGCCATCATTGGGATCCTCCAGTGGTTTTTTCCTTCATCCCGATGAGTACTTTGTTATCATAAAGGATAGAGTCGTTTGAGGAATTGTTGAGCAGTTAAAACTCTAAATCTGATTTTCATTATTTTTAATACTTCATCCATTTGATTTTTCCATCACTGCCTGCATATTGATTCTGACTGTAAGTGAGGCTTTGTCGGTTTAAATTATACAAAATTGATAATTCTCTCTCAAATATACTAATGCTACTGTAATACTTCGACTCATTTTTGTTGTGTTGCATCATGGAATGTAGTTACTACTTACTGAACTGCTAGTGGCTCATTCCCTTCTGTCAGAATTAGTTGTTCATTTGTGCAACCAAACTGTAACTTGCTATTTGCTAGACTTTGTTTCAATGGTGTTTCAATTACTACAGTAAATTGCTTAAAGTTAATTGAGCTATCACCGCATGTTAAGTTGATATTTATAGTCAACTGCACATAAGTGGTTCACCATCTCTATGTTTTCTGAATATGTAGACACATATGTACATATAATTATGAACTCGAGTCAAAAAAATTCCTTCTTGAAATAGTTGAAATAAATATTTCTTTAATAAGACTGGAATATTATATCTGCTCATATCATCTCCTTTCATAATGTATCTATAGATATGCCTTTTGGCCATTAACTTACGCATATACTCTTCCTATAAGATGGATTTGCCTCTATTCTACTCTATACATACTCATTGTATGTCAGCCTTTTGCTTCTAAATGCTGGGTCAATGGAATTACAGTACTTGTTGATCATTTGTAACCTTGAGCTGCCTCACTTGTGCAGCAAAAACATCAATTTTCGACTCCAGCAATTACCTTCATGTTTTAACATTGCATTCAAAGCATTTTTTACTCGACTGTTTCAAGGTGCTTTTCAACAAGTAATGCATGCACCACCCTCATCATTGGAAATGATCCTTTTTAGGGAAGCGTTAGCAGCCTGGTAATTTAGCCTTGTACATATATACGTACCTCCGCGGTCTCAGCACGATTACGCAAAAACTGCAGGACTGATTTTGGTAAAAAAATTTATGAGCATTACTTAGGTTGTACACTCACAATCGTCAGTGGTTGAAATCAATCCGTTCGTGCGTAAAAAAACAAAAACAAAAAATACAAAATATAACATCTTGCATCCAGGAAGCGGAGTGAAAGGAGACGGTCGTAGCTAACGCTGCCCTACGTGACAGCCTTAAATTATCGCGTAGCGATGATTCTGAAGTGTACAATACAAACTGCTACCTAACTATATAAAGCCCCGAAGCGGCATGCAAAATCCTCCAGGAATATGTTCGCAAGATAAAAACCCTTCCCAGTTTTTGTTTATAGGTTGTTCAGTTGATATGTTTTTATTTACAGAGTCAAGGATATTACGTCTGTGGTTCTGGGACTGCAAAGAAGTTTTAAAGTGTTGCAGTGTTCAGTAAACAAGTGAACTTTCGCGTTGAAACAACAACGATGGCAATTCTGCCTTTAATAATTGCAGCGATCGTCGTTGCCGTGATTTATTTTTATTTTAAAGACCCGGGCTACAGTGGTAAACTCCCTCCAGGTAATTTATTTTATGTCGTAGATGCAATGAAATTAATAGGATGTTACTTATTCACTTGGGTATTAAAATGCACGTTGTGTACTTGAAACCTCTTAAATATTTTAAGGTCCCAGAGGGTTACCACTTTTGGGAAATCTGCTCTCAATCACGTGGAAACCACATATAAAATTTGGGGAATGGGCTCAAAAGTATGGGAATATTTTTTCCTTGAATATTGCAGGGACTAGGTAAGTGGAAAGTCTTGGAAAATTAAGAGTAACGATCATATTTCTTAAAATTTTCCTTAAATTTTAAAATAATTCAAGGTTTATCGTTCTATCGGATGCTAAATTGGCCAAGGAAGCTTTTAACAACTCAGCCTTGTCAGGGAAACCGGATTTCCCCTTATTCAATCTCTTTTCCGAGGGTAATCATGGTAAGTACATAACCAGAATTATACAATTACTTAAAGGAGGTAAGGGGCGGCTTTTATACGCAATTGGGGTAAATGTGACGAGTGAGTGAAATCCGACCTTATGAACTGCACTAGACTCGTCTAAATTTGTCTAAGTAACCGTAAAGCTAAGTTAATACAAATTAAGGGAGTGTTCGGAAATGAATGAGGCCATTTTGGTGATAAGTGTCTGGAAGTGGGTAAATGTGACTGCTTGGACAAATATGACTTTCCTGACTCTAAAACGCAATCTATGAACGTTGTGAGGGTGCAGATGTGTGGAGGTTTGTATCGGCTATAAATGCCCTACCCCCAATTACTGGGCAAATTTGTAACTCCTTCCACTAACCACATAGCTCAAATTTAACGATGCGATGCAGTGGGTCCAATTTGTCTAAACTTTTTTATGCATTACTAAATTATATTGAATGCGTTTAAAAAAAATTTCAGGAATATTGTCCTCCTCCGGAAATGTTTGGCAGGAACAACGTCGTTTCATGCTACGGAACCTCCGAGACTTTGGCTTTGGCAAGACTGTAATGCAACAACAAGTCTCCGAAGAAGTGAGTGACTACGTTCAATGGTTGAAGTCCGAAGAGGGAAACTCCATTTCTCTAAACCGGAAATTCACTTTAGCTACGATCAATTCTTTGTGGTTCCTCCTTTCCGGGAAGAGATTTTCTCACAATGACCCTAAAATCTCAGAATTTTCGGATTCTGTGAATACGTAAATGAGATATTCACTCCATTCAATCTAAAAACCCAAAGCCATTGAATGAATTTTTTGTAAACAAAAATCTTTTTTTCCTAGGGCTTTTCAAGATCTCCTCAAATCACCGTTAGTGGTATTTTTTCCCAACTTTGCAAGAGCCATTCCAAAGATATCTGGTTGGAATAAATTAATGGAGCTTGTAGAGTACAATTTTGAGTTTGTTAAGAAGCCAATTGAGGAGCATAAAGCGACATTTTCTCCCGATAATGAGCCCAGAGATTTTATCGACGCTTATCTTAAGGAAATTGCTGTGACGCAGGATCCAAATTCCTCCTTTTACAAAAAGGAAGGAGGTAAATTTTAAATGCGGAGCACAGGAAAGGATGTTTACTCTTATAAAGGAATGTTGGAAGTTTGTTAAATGAAATATTCTCTGAATTTTTAGAAACTTCCCTTAAAGTGGTCATCTCGGATTTATTTGGTGCGGGATCCGAAACCACCTCGTCCACCTTAGCGTGGACTATGATGTACCTCGCCAAATTCCCTCATGCTCAAGAGAAATTGTTCCAAGAGATTGATCAGGTCGTTGGTACAAGTAGGCAACCGAGATTGGATGATAGGAAAAAGTAAGAACTGAAAAAATGTTTTTCGTACATTTAATCCCATTGAAAATTAATTTAATTTATTTTATTCCTCAGTATGCCCTACACTGAAGCGCTGATTCAGGAAACTCTCCGTAAATCTTCGTTAGGTGGTGTCGGAATATTTCACTCGGCTATGGAAACAACTACACTGGGTGGCTATACAATCCCTAAAGATTCCTGGGTTTGTATTAACCAATATTACATGCACCACAAGTCGGATGTTTGGGGAGATCCAGAAAAGTTCCGTCCGGAGAGATTTTTGAGTGAGGATGGGGAAAGTGTGGTGAAGAACGAGGCTTTTATGCCGTTTTCCGTGGGGAAAAGAGTTTGTCCAGGGGAGCAAATTGCCAGGGATTCCATTTTTCTCTTTCTTACTGGAATCATTCAAAGATTTCAAATTGCATTTGATCCTGCGAAGAAAGAACCAAGTATGGAGGCTTCTACCCTCCTTTTCCTTCAACCCGAAGAATATTTTCTAATTATGAAGGATCGTATTGCCTAAGGTTTACTTGTTTATTTCGAATGTTCCGATGGTTACCCCAGAATTGATACAGATAGATATGTTATACGTAATAAATTCTTTTGGCCTTTGTTTATGCTTGATAAGACTCCAGTTCTAATGAGATTCCTTTTGTCGTCGCTTTTGGAAAATTTTGACCTTTTTCATTGACCATTTCATTAGGTTGTCATCGCAATAATAATAAAATTATGCTTTGGAGCTTTTAGAGAATACATTTGGAAGACTTCCACGATGAGGAGACGTTCGATCAGGGATATTATAGTTGAAGATATTTACTACGATGATCCCAGAGAGGCGGAGTTACTCATTATTAGTGTCATACATTGAACTTTGTGAGTGATTTGAACTAATAAAGGTTAAGTTGGTTGACAACTCAGACCTTAACATGTACGCGCATAAAGTATACGCCCCAATATTTATGGATTCATTATTTTTATTACTTCTGTAAATTGCTTAAAACTAATTGAGCTATCACCGCATGTTGAGTATCCAAACAAACCTCAAATGCCTATAGGAACAATCGTAGAACAACAACAACAAGCCAACACGTCGTTGAGGAGTAAGACTGTACATAAATGCGTCTGCATCTCTGTACCTTCTTAATATGTAGGTACGTATAAACATGAATGCTCCAGTCGAAAAAAATTTTCCTTCCTTTAAAGCTTCTCATGTGGATGATCAGACTCTATTGAATAAATGTTCCCTTGTTGCATCTTATGTCATCCCTCCTTTCATATATTGTATCTATTGCATTTTAACCATTACTTAGATGTACATAATCTTCCTTAAACTAAGATGAGTTTGCCTCTACTCAACTCATCGTGTATCAGCCTTTTGCTTCAAAATGCAAGGTCAATGGGAAATGTGCTTGTTGATCATTTGTAACCTTCAGCTCTCTCGCTTTGTGCTCACAACCCTTAATTTTCGACTCGTAATAATTATACCTTCATACCTTCAACTTTTGCTTCATGTATTCATGTATTCAAAGCATTTTTTACTCGAATATTTCAAGATGCACAACTTTCAACACGCTGCATGGTAACATAGCATTGGAAATGATCATTTAAAGGATTGGGATAACAGCAGGGGCTTTAGTGTTTTTAAGTATATATTAAGCCCCTAATAAGCGTTACGCCAAAGCCTCCTGGAGTATGTACATGAGATAAATGCCATTCCCGCAGATGAGTTGATTTATTTATTACATTAAGAGTGAAGGATATAACATGTGTTGCTATATGGGACTGAATAGATTGTTATAGTGATCAGTGAACTAGTGAACTTTCACATTGAGACAACAACGATGGCAATTCTACCTTTAATAATTGCAGCGATCGTCGTTGCCGTCATTTATTTTTATTTTAAAGATCAGGGCTACAGCGGTAAACTCCCTCCAGGTAAATTAATTTACGTTGAGGAGGTAGTCACATTTATGTGCTTTTATTTATGAGTGTATTTAAAACCCCATACTTATTTTAAGGTCCCAGAGGGCTACCACTTTTGGGAAATCTGCTGTCAATCACTTGGAAGCCGCATATAAAATTTGGGGAATGGGCTCAACAGTATGGGAATATTTTCTCCTTGAATCTTGCAGGCTACAAGTAAGTATAGTGAAAAATCTGGGGAAATGAAGAGTAACTATTGTTTTGCACTGCTTGGAAATTTCCTGAAATTTTAAAAAATTTCAAGGTTTATCGTTATATCGGATGCCAAATTGGCCAAGGAAGCTTTTAACAACCCAGCCTTGTTAGGGACACCAGATTTCCCCTTATTCAACCTCTTTTCCGAGGGAAATCATGGTAAGTCAAATTTGTAATAGATCAAAATTGCTTCATTTTTTAGGATGATTTCTCCAGCTACTATTAGAAGGGAAAATGGCAAGTAAATCAAAACATTTTAATTTTGTGACCAGCATGGTAGCATAGTGGTGGGATACAATTTTGTATGAATATCAAGCGGATGAATTTGTACTCATAAATTATTCACTTCTGGCTAAATTAGGTAAGTCCAATTTGAGGAAGACTGCAACAGTGGTAACAGCACAGCCTGCGGGCTGTCAGGTTAAATTTAACCGATGCAGTCGGCCCAATTTGCCTGCATCTCGGTTATTAGTTTATGCTTGGATAATAGATTCTTTTTTTTGTGTTTTCAGGAATATTGTCCTCCTCCGGAAATGTTTGGCAGGAGCAACGTCGTTTCATGCTACGGAACCTCCGAGACTTTGGCTTTGGCAAGACTGTAATGCAACAACAAGTCTCCGAAGAAGTGAGTGACTACGTTCAATGGTTGAAGTCCGAAGAGGGAAACTCCATTTCTCTAAACCGGAAGTTCACTTTAGCTACGATCAATTCTTTGTGGTTCCTCATCACAGGGAAGAGATTTCCTCATAATGATCCTCAAATCTCGCAATTTTTGGATTCAGCCAACGCGTAAATGAGAATATTCAATCTAAGAACCTGAAATCGGAAAATGAAATTTTGTAAACAAAATCGTATTTTTCCCTAGAGCTTTTCAAGATATTCTGTCGTCACCTTTGGTAGTATTTTTTCCCAATTTTGCAAGAGCCATTCCAAGGATATCTGGTTGGAATAAATTAATGGGACTTGTGAAGAGTAATATCGAGTTTGTTAAGAAGCCAATTGAGGAGCATAAAGCGACATTTTCCCCCGATAATGAGCCCAGAGATTTTATCGATGCTTATCTTAAGGAAATTTCTATTACTGAGGATCCAAATTCCTCGTTTTACAAAAAGGAAGGAGGTAAATTTCATGTTCGGAGCGCAGGAATAGGCTGTTTACTTTTATACAGGAATGTATGTGGGAAGTTTTTTTAATAAAATGTTCCCCGAATTTTTAGAAACTTCTCTTCGAGTGGTAATCTCCGATTTGTTTGGTGCGGGCTCGGAAACTACATCTTCCACCTTAGCCTGGGCTATGATGTACATTGCGAAATCCCCTCAAATTCAAGAGAAATTGTTCCAAGAAATTGATCAGGTTGTTGGGAGAAGTAGGCAACCAAGATTGGACGATAGGAAAAAGTAAGAAATGATAAGAACATTAAAAATAATGATAATAAAGAATAAAAACTTGAAATGTCCGTTGAAAATTAATGCAATTTATTTTATTCCTCAGCATGCCGTACACTGAAGCGCTGATTCAGGAAACTCTCCGTAAATCTTCGATAGTTGGTGTTGCAGTAATTCACTCTGCTATGGAAACAACTACACTGGGTGGCTATACAATCCCTAAAGATTCCTGGGTTTGTAGTAACCAATATTACATGCAACACAATTCCAACTATTGGGGAGATGGTGAGAACTTCCGCCCGGAGAGATTTTTGAGTGAGGATGGGAAAAGTTTGGTGAAGAACGAGGCTTTTATTCCGTTTTCCGTGGGGAAAAGAGTTTGTCCAGGGGAGCAAATTGCACGGGACTCTATTTTTCTCTTTCTTACTGGAATCATGCAAAGATTTCAAATTGCATTTGATCCTGCAAAGGAAGAACCAAATATGGAGTCTTCCACTATAATGTTCCTTCAACCTGATGTATATTTCCTTATTATGAAGGATCGACTGGCTTAAGGTTTACTTGTTTTTCTTCGAATGTTCCGCGAATGTGGTCACTCCAGAATTGAAACGAATCCATAGTTTTATTCACACCGTTTTTGCTTGATAAGACTACAAATCTGCGTAAAATTCCTGTTATCATAGCCTTGTCTTGTTTTGCAATATAAATAATAAAACAAGGGTTTGGAGTTTAAAAGGTAAGTACATATGGCGTCCCACGTCTTTAAATTTTATTTTATTGTTTTATTTTCAAAATACGGATACTGAGCCTACACGGCTCTTGATCGCAAAATACTTAACAGTCAATTGTTTTAAGTGACATAAATATTTACAGATTATATCGGTCATTCAAACATCAAATTGCTAAATTGTACTGTACATTTACTGTACAAGCGAAAGGGCAATTCTCGTTTTACATTGTTTTACACTATCCCTTTTATTAATATTTGTAGTGAGCTTGTTCCAGTCATTCACAACTCTTACAATGAGTGTTAGGAAATTTTCCCGCTGAGCACGCCTGAATTTGGGCTTAATTATTTGGGGTGGTCCGCGGCCATTCATATATGCACATTAAAGAAATCTTCAGGATCCAAATCATATAACCGGTTAAGAATTTTAAAGTACGGATCTATAACCATTCCGACTATCAACTATACCTGCCACTTGCATTTTGAACCTCCAAGTTTTCCCAATTCAATGGGGAATATTCATAGGAATATTCAATAGGAATATTCACAGAGAAGAGCTAACAAATTGGTTAAAGGGCTGAGCTACCCCAATCGAGAGTGACTCCATTCCCTAGGACAGACTTGTGTGGATGTGGAAGAAAGGGTTGGAAAGGGTCACAATATGTACCCCCCCCCGGCAATTTTATTTTGAACACTGTAATCCCTGTAACCCCCCCCCATACTTGAGCTAAGAAAAGCCGTTTCGAAAAAAAAACAAGTGCCAATTATAATAAGGGTTACCCCATAACAGAAAACGGTTTTAGGCCGCGAGGTGGAAAATCCAGTAAGATCCCTCAGTTAATGCAGTGAAAACATTGCATTCAATTATAATTATTATTGATAAATAGTGCAGAGCCCCAGAGGATAAATGAATGATGTAAAAGTGTAAAAACATGTAAACATATATGTGAAATGCAATAATGGGTGTGTTGCGTCCATAACAAAATCGTCGATTATAAAGTCGAAAATGTGCTAAAATTTAATTGAGTGAGCGTTTCTATACTTTCCTCCTTCATTACTACTTCAATAAAATAAAATGCTATTTATGTTAGTCCACCTCATTTAGACGATAAGCCTCAATAAAAAAAATGACGTTAAAAGAGTCTGTACAAAATAAGCAAATATCATGATGAGAGCAACGTTAAATCTTATTATGTCATCATTGCTTTCATTTTTGTATGTGTATTTTAGCTTTTATAGCCCACAAAACATGTATAACTATAATCTTGGGGAAATGCCTTTGCCTCTACTCAACTCATTGTCAGACAGCCTTCTGCGTCTAAATGCATGGTCAGCGACAACCGTGCTTGTTGATCATTTGTAACCTTGAGCTCTCTCATTTGTGCTTCCAAGCCTTAACTTTAGACTCCAGTAAATACTTTACTCCTACATATTGTATGTATTTATATAGTACTTTTTTCTCTGTGTCAAGATTCAAACTTTTACATACACTGGCCAGAGAATTTGTCATGATAATGTTTAGGAGTTTAAAACTAGAGGCATTAGGGGTTTTAGTTTTAAAATTAGTCTCTCCCTTAAGCATGATGAAAATTCCTCTAGTTACATGCACAAAAGATAAAAAGTCTCGCTAACTTGCATCTACAAATTGATAAGGAGTGGATTTAATATTATTCAAAGAGCCAAGGATATTGCATGTGGAGCGGAGGGTGAGTTGAATGTTGGAAGTGTTAACAATTTTTTTTACTCTTCAGTATTAGTGCGAACTTTCGCATGGGAACCACATAGCGATGGCGGTGCTGACTTATGCAATTGCAACGATCGTCGTTGCTGTGATTTATTACCTTTTTAAGGATAAGGGCTACAGTGGCCAACTCCCTCCAGGTATGTAATGTACTTTACATTGCAGAGTAAATGACATTTATGTTTTATGTAAATACTTATGAGTATTTTGAACCTTGCATTGAAGGTCCCAGAGGGTTACCACTTGTGGGAAATTTGCTCTCAATTACGTCCAAGCCCCACATCAAATTCGGCGAATGGGCTAAAAAATACGGGAATATTTTATCATTGAATCTTGCAGGATGTAGGTGAGAGGAAAAACTTGGAAAATTAAGAGAATTATTAATTTTGTTACATTTTTTAAAAACTCACTGATACATATTCTTACAAAAATTCTTGAAGGTTCATTGTAATATCGGATGCAAAGGTGGCAAAGGAAGCTTTTAACAATCCAGCCTTGACAGGGAAACCCGATTTCCCTATATTTAATCTCTTTGCCAAGGGCAATCATGGTAGGTATTCAAGAGAGATGATCCAACAAAATAAGGGAGTGTTGAGGAATGTTAATTAAAAATGTTCCATTGCAATGGCACTATTTACCCCGCCAGCTGCATTTGACCCATTGCATTGGTCAAACTTAGATATTGAGACATTAGGCAGTTAGCGCAACCACTTACGTATCTCCCGTATAAAACTTATGGCACCTATGGAACTTATAAACCAAAATTTCACATGTAAAATTTTCATTTATACGTTCTATAAGTGCTATTAGTTTTATACGGGAGATACGTAAAAAGTTGCGCTAACTGTCTATTGTACATTACCTCACTCACCATAGCTGCTTCAAGTCATGCACATTTTTCAATACCCTAAAATATCATAAAACTACGTTTTTTAGGAGTATTGAACTCTGAAGGAAATGTTTGGCAGGAGCAACGCCGCTTTATGTTACGAAATCTCCGAGACTTTGGCTTTGGCAAGACCGTAATGCAACAACAAGTCTCCGAGGAAGTGAGTGACTACGTCCAATGGCTCAAGTCCGAAGAGGGAAACTCCATTTCTCTAAACCATAAATTTTCTTTAGCTACCGTCAATGCGTTATGGTTCCTCATTACAGGGAAGAGATTTTCTCACCACGACCCACAAATCTCAGAATTTTTGGAGTCAGGCGACAAGTAAATAAATGTATTATCCTTTCTCAAAAACCTTTCTAAGGAAATGTCCTTGTCTAATAAAAAGAGTATTTTTTTCTAGAGTATTTACGGATCTACTGAAATCCCCTCTGATAATATTTTTCCCCAACTTAGCCAAGGCCATCCCAAGGATATCTGGGTGGAACAAATTAATGGAACTTTTGAAGAAATATGAAGTGTTTATTGATAAGCCAATTGAAGAGCATAGAGCGACATTTTCCCCTGAAAGTGAGCCCAGAGATTTTATCGACGCTTATCTTAAAGAAATCGCTATTACGGAGGATCCAAATTCTTCGTTTTACAAAAGGGAAGGAGGTAAATTGTTTGGCGGCAACTAACAATAAGCAAATAGACTGAGACAAAAATGACGGACAATAATACTGGTGACATTTTTAGAAATTTCTCTTCAAGTGGTAATCGCGGATTTATTTGGGGCTGGATCCGACACCACATCCCAAACCTTAACCTGGGCTATGTTGTACATCGCCAAATTCCCTCAAGTTCAGGAGAAGTTCTTCCAAGAAATTGACCAGGTCGTAGGAAGAAGTCGGCAACCAAGTTTGGACGATAGGAAAAAGCAAGCTTTGAAAAACTCTTTGAAGGTTTACAAATAATTCTATTGAAAATTGGTGACATTTTATTATTATTATTTAGCATGCCTTTTACTGAAGCACTGATTCAGGAGACACTCCGTAAATCCACACTTGCTGCCTTTGGATTATTTCACTCTGCCGTGGAAAACACTACGCTTAATGGCTACACAATTCCTAAAGGCTCCTGGGTTTGTCTTAATATGTACTACATTCATCACAATTCTGAAACTTGGGGGGATGGGGAAAACTTCCGCCCGGAGAGATTTTTGAGTGAGGATGGGAAAACTGTGTTGAAGAACGACGCTTTGATCCCCTTTTCCGTTGGCAAGAGAGTTTGTCCTGGGGAGCAAATTGCAAGGGATTCAATTTTTCTCTTTCTTACTTCAATCATTCAAAGATTTCAAATTGCATTTGATCCTGCAAAGAAAGAACCAAACTTGGAGGCTTCCACACCTGTGTTCCTTGCACCCGATCAATATTTTCTAATTATGAAGGATCGAAACGTCTAAAATCCTTCGCAATTAATTTAATTTTTCCTATGATTTTAAGCCCTGTGAGTCAAATAAATTTATTCATTTCGCTATTTTATTTTTGTCATGTATCGTTTTCGTTCATCATGTTTTATATAAATTGTATTTAACTTACATAAAAAACATCATCAAGAAAATATTAAATCGTAGCGTGTGTCCTCAACTTGTTAATGGTTATTATTTTATCCTGACATTTAATCATCTCTTGCGTGGATGAGTTACCTATACAATGAGTAGACTTGTACTTCTTAATGCAAGGTTTAGGATAGCACACGGTTCATTTTTATGTTCCTCCTTTTTAATCTACGGTCCTCTTACATGTGCTGATAAAAAAATGCCGCAATTTTTTCCATTTGGAAAATGATCTGACGCAATTTTAAAAGCGTAAATTATGCGCTTTCAGAATTGATAAAAATCATTGCAATTGGTTTGGGGAATCAAAAGTTACTGGAGATTAGCAAAATAAGTTTTGGGGATAAAATACCGTATTTTGCATGTATTGAAACGTGATCTTTGCCATTTTTTTGTTCAAAAACAAAGACCCACACAGATATACGGTAGGTGCCATTGAAAAGCTCTCACCGAGAGCTTTCACATGATACCTATTACATCAAAATCCGCGGGTACCACTTGAAAGGTATACATTGTTAGAGTAAAAATGCCGTTCAAACCATGTATAGATTGATAGAGATTAGAGGCCCTTATGTACAATAGAATGTATAGATTCATATAAGGATTTGATTTACTGTTATTGAATAAGCAAAAGGTGTTATTATATGTACATGAAGCTGATAGAGAATATATGAACTTTCAAGTACTATGGAAAATAGTATGAAGCTTTGCTTTGGAACTACATACATAATGATGACAGTTCTGCTTTACGTGATTAGAACTGCAAGTATGTATTGTCATCGCTGTGTGATTTATTGCAAATTATTTAATTATGTAAAATCTTAATGAGAGTTATGCAACCCCGAAGTGCCATAAAACCAAAGCAATATGTAGGGTAGGTGTGTTTTGTACTGCTCTCTTTGTTAAATTGTAGTCATTGCAATTGAGCGGAATATTATTATTGACCGATAAGCAATACACGTTCTTATGAACGTGTTTTTATTCATTGTATTTCGCACAAGTGGAAAAATTTTCAGAAACCACCACGGCAACAATTTGCTTATTGCGTCAAGAAATAACTACACTTTAAGCTTATAATCTGATAATGAGAGGCTATTTTTAATACAACATACATATTTACATACCTAAACTTCTTGGGAATTTTTGAATAGTTTGTGAAGCATTAAAATTTCAATTAAATTTTGACAAAATTTAATTCAAACAGACTGACCATATAATATTTTTAATGCAATTCATACTTTCATAGCAGCATAAATCAACGATAATTTTTTTTTAAATGTGATTTCTATACTTTTTAAGAATGGTGTCAGTTGCCTATAGTGCCTGATAATTGACTGTTGCCTGTCAACATAAGTAAAAACTGTAGAGCTAGTGTAATTCATGTATGTTGCACGTTAACCATTCAAATCATGGGTTTTAAATACGATGAAAAGTATTTTTAATCCCCATTCTGACGTCGGCTTTCAAAATGCCTCTTTTTGGAACGTTTTTTCTTTCAGAGGAGTACATATTCCCAAATAACATAAAACTCTCCATTGTTATTTGTGAATGGATACCTATTTAAATTGCAGTGTTATCAAGTCAACTTATTGAGACCTTATAAGTAGTATGATATGCATGTGAAAATGTGTGCCCCTTGAAAATGTTACCATATATCGTCGGGTAAAGTCCAAAAGGCGCTATAATTTTCGTAACGTTATGGGAAAAACTAAATTATAGCGCCTTTTGGACTTTGCCCGACGATATGTACCCTGCATTATATGTACCAACCGTGGAAATTATACAGTGATAGTACAAAATATGGACCGGGCCTTTTTTTCAAGACAAATCACAGGGGTAGTGTAGGAAATATTTTCTACAATAATAAAACTGCAGCAATCAAGCATTTTTCTCACAATATTTTTAAATTATTTTTTATAATAATATTAATTTAACAATAAGCTAATTGTAAGCGCCGGGCACTTTGTAGGATCTACGGTTATATAAATAAAGATCAAGACCTCTTAGTCTCTAATGTGGGTGGTTAGCTTTTATGCCTTGTAGTTGCAGTGGATATAAGGCTATTGTGATTCCTCTTATTTAAGACTGGACCAACAAATAAGCAGAATATTATAAAATACCCAATCAACGGATTTTCGAGTGCTAAAAATGTAAGTAAGTCAGGGTGGGTGTTTCTATACTGGAAATATCTTCAAGTGTACAATGTTAAATCGTTTTATTTCATAAGATCTTTAATATTGTATGTATATATTTTATATTTTATCATAAGATAGCTATAATCTTGCAAAGATTAGTTTGCCTTTACTCAACTCATTGTTAATCAGCCTTCTGCGTCTGAATGCAAGGTCAATGACAACACCGCTTATTGGTCATTTGTAACCCTCAGCTCTCTCGTTACATAAAGTGTGTACAAGCTATTTTTTTCGACTCGTGTCTCCAGTAGTTACCTTCACACCCAAAAATTGCATGCATTCAAATTCATTTTTTACTCATCATGTGTCAAGATGCGAACTTTTACATGCACTGGCCAGAGATTTTGTCATGATAATTTAAAGGATTGTAATATAATAGAAGCGTTAGGGGTTTTAGTATTTAAATTGGTCCCTAAGCTCAGTAAAAAATGTTCCAGGTACATGTACACAAGATAAAATACTAGCCAGTTTGTATCTACAGATTGATAAAAGGAGTTGATTTAATATTATTTAAAGTGCCAAGGATATTACATATGTGAAGCTGAGAGTGAATTGTAACCTGGAAGCGTTAGAATTTTTTTTACTCTTCAGTAATAGTGTGAGCTTTCGCATTGAAACTACTCAGCGATGGCAGTGCTGTCTTATGCAATTGCAGCGATCGTCGCTGCTGTGATTTATTATCTTTTTAAGGAAAAGGGCTACAGTGGTAAACTCCCTCCAGGTAATGTAATTTACATCATAGAGATATCAACTGACATTTATTGTTTATTGGGTGACATGACCGTTATGCCGAAACTTGGAGGTATAAATTAAAAGCATGACCATTTTACCAAAATTTTTTAAGGTCCACGAGGGATACCATTTCTGGGAAATCTCCTCTCAATAACGTCCAAGCCTTACATAAAATTTGGCGAATGGGCTAAACAATATGGGGATATTTTATCCTTGAATATTGCAGGGACTAGGTAAGTTGAAAATCTTGGAAAATTTTAAGAGCAGTAATTTTCTTGAAAAATGTCTTAATAACTCTGATATTTTAAAATATTTGTTTAAGGTTCATCGTTATATCGGACGCTAAGTTGGCAAAGGAGGCTTTTAACAACCCAGCCTTGTCAGGGAAACCAGATTTCCCTATATTCAATCTCTTTGCCAAGGGCAATCATGGTAAGTGGGCATAAGAAGGATCGTCTAACAAAATAAGAGAGTGTGGGAGGGTAGCGGGAGAGTTGTACTTTTTTGGGCTACTTATATCGAATTGAACCTAATTGTGGCTTAATTTCTGGATGCTACCACAGCGATAAAATTTAAACCATCTGTGGCTACAACAAATTCCTACAGATGGTTTTGCCTCAATTACTGATCATAATTTCTACCTCATCTGCTCTGATCAGACTATCCACAGATGTAACATTTACCCTATAGATACGTCATATTCGTTCAACTGATCTCATTTACCCCACCTGTCACATTTGTTCAACTGATCTCATTTACACCACCGTCACTGGGTCACATTTGCCCCAGCGCACTATGGGCCAATCATTACATTTTTACTACTGGACCCAGCACACGCCAGTTTTGTCCCACCAGCTAAGTTAGCCAAAGTTCAATTAGGATTATGCTTAGGTGAGAGAATAGTTCAATAATTTCTTATCCGGAAGATGGGGCAAATGTTTGGCACTACTTACCCCTCCCGCTGCTTTTTCCCACTGATCTACTTACACTGGTCCTTCCTATTGAGCCTAAATTGCTCATCAGCCATAGGCCATAGCTGTTTCACGTATCCTTACATTGCATTGTGAATTATGTTAAATGTGATAAAACTTTTCCTTCCAGGAGTACTGAACTCTGAAGGAAATGTTTGGCAGGAACAACGCCGTTTTATGTTACGAAATCTTCGAGATTTTGGCTTTGGCAAGACTATAATGCAACAACAAGTCTCCGAGGAAGTGAGTGACTACGTCCAGTGGCTAAAATCCGAAGAGGGAAACTCCCTTTCTCTAAACCGGAAATTTACTTTAGCTACCATCAATTCTTTGTGGTTCCTCATTTCGGGGAAGAGATTTTCTCACAATGACCCTCAAATCACAGCATTTATGGATTCAAGTAACAAGTAAATAATAATTACAATAATTACTCTTTACATTTATTTTTTACGAATAGATAATCTTATATAATAAAAATGTGTTTATTTCTATAGAGTATTTCTGAGCCTACTGAGATCCCCTTTGGTAGTATTTTTCCCCAAATTAGCAAAGGCCATCCCAAGGATATCTGGGTGGAATAAATTAACGGAACTTATAGAGAAAAATGAAATGTTTGTCAATAAGCCGATTGAGGAGCATAAAGGGACATTTTCCACTGAAAATGAGCCTAGAGATTTTATTGACGCTTATCTTAAGGAAATTGCTATTACGGAGGATCCAAAATCTTCGTTTTACAAGAAGGAAGGAGGTAAATTTTTGCATGGAGCTCTCACCAATATGAAGTGCATATTGTAGTCCTATAGGAAAATAATTTTCATAAAATGTTTAGAAACTTCACTTCAAGTCGTAATCTCGGATTTATTTGGCGCGGGCTCCGAAACCACATCCTCAACCTTAGCTTGGGCTATGATGTACCTCGCGAAATTTCCTCACATTCAAGAGAAGTTCTTCCAAGAAATTGATCAGGTCGTAGGGAAAAGTAGACCGCCAAGTCTGGACGATAGGAAAAAGTAAGATTTTGAACAATCTTTCAAGTTTTACAATGTGTCCATTGAAAAATTATTATATACATAATTTTTTTGTTTTTCAATCCTCAGCATGCCGTACACTGAAGCACTGACTCTTGAGACTCTTCGTAAATCGACGATTGCTCCCTTTGGATTATTTCACTCTGCTTTGGAAACCACTACGCTCAATGGCTACACAATTCCTAAAGGCTCCTGGGTTTGTCCTAATATGTATTACATTCATCATAATTCTGAAACTTGGGGGGATGGGATGAACTTCCGCCCAGAGAGATTTTTGAGTGAGGATGGAAAAACTCTGTTGAAGAACGACGCTTTAATGGCATTTTCCGTTGGCAAGAGGATTTGTCCTGGAGAGCAAATAGCGAGGGACTCAATTTTTCTCTTCCTCACTGGAATCATTCAAAGATTTCAAATTGCATTTGATCCTGCAAAGAAAGAACCAGACATGGAATCTTCCACACCTTTGTTCCTCTCACCCGATCAGTATTTTCTAATTATGAAGGATCGAACTGTCTAAATTCTTTTCTAATTATTGCCCATGTTCCTATGATTTCGCAAGCCCTATATGTATATAAGTATTGCAAATAAATATTCAAAGCATTTCATTACTCCAATGTTTTAATATGAATGTTTATATGCGCATTACATACGCAGAGCGATTTGTATTTAGTTAATGCTTAAGATGTTTTGGAGGGGTAATAAAAACCTCATACAATATAAGGGTCAGGAAAAATCCTGTTCTTTATTTGCTGCGTCACTAATTTTATCTTCGACTAGGTGGGTTGTCGAGCGCACAGAGTTCATTTTTAAAGACCTGTTTAATCCTACAGACATATATCGTAAGAGATAATTGAATAATTTTTAAAGGTAATTATGTAGTAGTAATGTCTACTGAAAATTAGCTTTGAATGGATCAGTAGGTAATTTATCAATCGATAATTCGCTTTCAAAAGTTGTTATCATTTCACATTATTACAACCCTCAGGAATACTTGAAAAATTTACACAAAATGAAAGCTCTTACATGTCAATTGTATAAATGGGTTCTTTTATTGTAAAAATAATGATAGGACAGGAATTAGCGATTATACCAATGCATTTTAAAATGCTGCGGTCTGCAACCTACAAATGTCTAGGAGGTTGCCAAACCTAAGCCACACAATAGCTTTTGATTGAATTCTAAAATACCAACGATGCTTTTATTTCATCAAATGTTTTAATAATTTTCATATTCCTGTAATTTTTCTGCAATTTAGTTTGCAATTGCATGCGCACGTACCTCCAAAAACTGGGTACATTTACTTTTTGAAAATAAAAGATGATAACTCGTTATTGAATTTCTGTAAATATAGTAATTTCTTGAAAGCATATGCTATACATTATGACAAGTAAATTAAAAGTTTCGTCTTACCGTTGACGGAGTCTGATTGCATAAGGTTGCTTTTAAGCTTGAAGGTATGTATTTCAAAATTTTCTAATTATCTTGTAATTTAAGGTATTTCTACTGACAAATGATGCTATCATTACAGAGCACGTGTAAATACCACAATTTAATATAGGAAATTCAATGACTCCCATTTATATACTTAGGAATTAATTACTTTGTGATGCCCCACAGTAATAATTATACTAATTGACTCAAGCTCATCCTGTATACTCGTTTATAGATTCCATAATCTATTCCGGCTCATCCTTCTGACTACATCCTACCTACGAACCGAGGCATTAAACTTCCCAGATATTAAAATATCCCAGAAGTTCCTACACTAGAATTGTAATAATTATCAAACACGAGGCAATTTTATTAAAGGGAACTCTTCAATTACACCAGTTTAAAACATTCACCCAAGAGAAAAAGGTCAGTTAAATTACCTTAAACTTAATCATTTTTGTCTTTAGCTTAGCATCTGATAAAATACATTTTCACTTGACCCGCATCCTACCATCCTTCAACATGCCTTTCTCTACCAGCCTGCTACTTCTCTTATCTTTCCTCATACTTACCCTTTATCCTTTAAAATTCTCACTAGCCAAAATCTTTCCAAACAATTTAAATCCTTGTACAATTTATTGGCATTATTCATCAAACAAATTCCAGAACATTTTTCAAGAGAATTTCGACAAAAACGTACAAGTCCATAATCCCAAAAGCTCTATCAATAGCCTCAGCAAGCTCTCAGCCCAATGTTACGTCGTGATATCGCTCCTGGAGAATAAATACGAATTTGAAACCACAAAAAATCATTTGATTAGAACCAGTTTACAGCATCGGACTAAAAACGCACCGAGAGTGAACAAAGATCTGTATATTTTTGTCGTCACAGAGGAGCGGGAGTTACAAATCGATTTTCAAAATCAAGTTAAAAGATTCAAGATAAAGCTGCAGCTGAGCTTTAATGAATATTTGGAGCAACATTCTGGATTACTTGTATGGTGCCCTGATTGTGACGCAAACACAATACCAGGCATGGAGCTGCCAATTTTAAGAGCGGCTCTTCCAACATCTATGAAAATGCGAATTATCCTTGGAAAAAATGGAAACTCCTATAAATTTATTGGGGGTGCTTACGGGCCCCTAATTGAATCCATTTCTCAGTCTATGAATGCCACAGGAATTTATTTCCCTTCCTCAGGCGGCAGCACAGGTATACAATTACCATCTAATGGGACTTGGACAGGGGCCATGGGTGATTTGGTCTCTGACCGCGCGGATATTTCAACCGTTGGCTGGCGCCATTCTCGATTCAAAGTCATCGATTTTTCCACAGCCTTTGAATTTCAAACGCTATCATTCCTAATGAGACGTCCATCCCACGGTTATTCCTGGCACGCTGTATTTTGGCCTTTTTCTATCAAACTCTACGCATTAATTTTTCTTACAATGTCCTTCTTAGCAAGTGTTTTCGTAGCATCGGCATTTATTGAAGGACGTAAAAATCAAAAGCTGTATAAAATATACGGGAAAAGTATGTTCTACTTTTATTCCTCCTTCTTCAGTCAAGGGGAAGCCCCTCCTGTGAAAAACCGAAGATATTTAAATTTAAGTTGGTACTTGTTTATTATTGTCATGCCAACGGTGTACGTCTCAAAATTATTTTTCTTCATTGCCTTCCCAATTCTCAATGAAATTCCCCGGGATTTTCAACAGCTCATGGATTCCGATTACCATTATACTTTATGGCATATCCGAGGAAGCTCTTACAACTTCTTTAAGAATTCCAATGCTCATATTTACCAAACAATTTTCCAGAGGATGAGTAGTAACACAAATCTCACGGACTGCTTGGTCGACGCAATGAAGGAAAAAGAAGCTTGCATTACGTACACAGATTTTGCCAAGTTCACGGTAGAGACCGAGCTTGCTGATAGATTTGGTAGAAGCAATTTGGTTTATGCAACAGAGAGGGTAATGAGTTTACCCATTGCCATTGGAATGCAAAAGCAAAGTGTTTTTGAAGATGGGATTAATAATGTGGTAAAAGCTGTGGTTGCTACGGGACATTTCCAACATTGGTTGGATTTGGATATGAAGAGTAGAAGACGGAGATTAAGCCATCGAAGTAGTGATGGAGACATTCCGGACAATAGTGGCTTTGTTCCTATGCCTTTGAGACAAATTTCGGGGACATTTTATGTAGGGTTCATTGGTCACTTAGTTTCCTTGGCAGCTTTTGCAAGTGAAATGATAGTACATTTACAACGTATTTGAGTTTTTTGGGAGAAATAGAGAACATTGAGAAAAAGTTATATACAACTTTTGTGCATCCGCACCAATATACCCTCGGAATACGGGTGCACGGGGTGCTTGTCACCCCCAGAATAAGGCCAGCGTACTCAATAATGTTGTACCCCCCGGAATTTTATGGCCAGATAGATAAAACCGTTACAGAAACAAAAATCCCGATTCCATCCGATTGGGTGTCGATTAAATCGGGTGCATGCAATGAGTGAAGCAATGGTTGTAAACATGTTTTAGGCAAAAATAAATTTGAAAAAAAAAATTTGCCTTTAATTTTTTTTTCACGCACGAACGCGCGGACCGATTTTTTTTAAATTCTCGCTTCAAAAAAACTGCTCGTGTCATACTCATTTCGTTGGTCACATTCTGTGGGTCATTTTCGTAAAATTAGCTGAACCTCTGTTAACGTTGAACAACGACCAAATATTGAAGAATTTCTAACGTAATAAATTAACCAAAATTTAATAATTCTTAAAATTTCATAAATTCCCCTTTTTTTCTTCTCCTCCTAAAAAAATCCCCCGCCTTCTATAGAAATGCGAATACGTATTCTCCAGGCAGGAGTATACCTACTTATTTGCTTATAGGACGCGTATATACGTACACACATTGCATTGTAAAAGGTTACATCAAACTGTCCTTATATTAACTGATAATTTTATATAATAATAACAGACAATTTATAATAAAACAACCACAAAAATACACGTACGGAAGAATCATCTTTTTCTTATCACGAAGTCATATAAGTACACCAAGTACCTACCCATTCATTATGCATATGGGTGAACTATGCAAGCCCACAATTACCATATCAAAAGGCTTATACCCGCCAGATATTTAACTCGTAAGCATGAAGAAAAGTTAAATAAAGCAAGTAATATAAATTGATAGTGGAGTGTTAGTGTAGGAGCGGTAGTTTACAAATTCAATATACTTAAGTAAACAAAATAATTATAATTTGTATAATTTGTATTTGTGTAAGTACTTACTCAAGCATATATTTAGTCACCAAGATTAAGTTATCAAGAAGAATTGTCCCTGTCAAGTAATTAATAACTTAACACTGCCATTTGACTCCATAATTTCTATTCGAAGGAGTAATTTAAGTAACAATAATTTCAGGAGTGACTCAATACATAATCCCTAAACAATATCAGCGTAGGATTTAAATAAGACAAACATTAAAGTGCGTAAGTGCGTACTTATTAGAAGTTAGAAGGGAATAATTCTATTTGGAAATTGAGGTATGAAGATCTATAATAATTAATTATTTACATATGATTATCTTTCAAATCATTTGTATAACAAAAATCCTTGCAAAATTTAATGAAGCATATATACATAATTTCCATAGAAGTATGAATGACCCTTTGAACTTCCCTGCGGAGGACATTTTAGCTGCAGTCAATTTGCTGACTAAGTTAAAAAATGAGGATGTAAAAATCAACCAAATATTTTCCCGGAAATTGTATACCAACACTGGCCTGGACAAAAATGTAACCATCCGGAATGCAAGCAATAACCATGATGTGATTCGAAAAAACATATACTTTTTGGCTCGACAAACAAAAAATCCTGTGATTTTGGTCATACAATTCACTCAAAGAGGGCTCTTTACATTGGACCAGAAAGATGAAATTGTGAGTATAGCATGAAAAAATTGGATAGCATTAATAATAATAATAATAAATTATTATTTGACGTTTGACTGTTTTGAATTAAATGACTTGGATTATTATAGTTAGACTATGAAAAGGATCTTTGCAGAGCTGTGGGATTTTATAAGTTGTTGATTCAACTTGAACCCGTAAATTATGAAAGAGCTTTGGAACATTTGAGGTCATTTGAGAATTCACATATTGCGGAATTTTTGGAGACCAAAGCCATGGAAGTTGATAATGTCAGGTATGGAATATTTAGGTTTAATCTGTGGGTATTTGAAAGGGTCCGAAATTCGGAAGTAACTGACGGTTTCAGATATTAAAAAAGCAGATAATTTACAAATTATTTTGTTTTGTTGAAACAGACATGAACCTGTTCGGCGTAGCCCACAAAAACTCTCACCTGCAAAAGTTGCACAAGTGAAACTTTTTCCCGCTTGGGTTTGTGAACATTGTACTTTCGAAAATCCGGAGGGGACGGATAACATCTGTTCGGTTTGTTTCAAGACCAAAGGAGCACCACGATTGGAAGATAGTATAGCAAACTCCCCTGAGTTACTTGATGAGAATAATCTTCGGCCCTGTAACGTTTGCACTTTGAATAATTCCATCGATCTCGATTTTTGCAATGCTTGTGGAAGTCCCATGGCGGAAGCTGTGGCTCCTCTTCGTCTTCCTGAGACTGATACGGAGGACTCTGACTCTGATTGAAATTTACGGCATTGCTAGTGCTACAACACGTAAGCCTATACAGAAAGTGTTAATTACGACAGAGTTAGCTATAACATTCCACAAAAATAATAAAAATTTTGAATATAGCTCACTCTCAATCAGCCGACCAAATATTCATTAAATTTTAGTCCTTTGGATATCAGGCTTCGAATTATGTAATAATTTATATTTGTTTGTGTACGAATTTCGCTGTAATTATTCATACACTCGCAGCGAGTGTCTTAAGCGAGTGACTCGCTTAAGACAACATTTCTCACGATTTTCATAAAATATACCTTCAGTGGGGTATAGGAGAAAGAGTGATTTTGCGTAAAACCAAGGTATATAGAGTATGCACATTGTGAACGTTTACTTAAAATCCTTTAATCTGGAATGTTAGCAACTACAGTAGTAGTATTACGACGGCTACCCAAAGTAATTATAGTAAATTGGCTGTGTGTTGTCACTGTTTTGATTGTATTTTGATTTTGGATAATCATTGAAATGGCCTGTTTGTAATTAAATACTGAATTTATTTGTTTTGCAATGTGATGAAGCGGCACAATATTTTCGATTTCCCTTATTACTTTGCTTTGAACCATTTAATTTGCCATGTCACTAGTCAAATCACTAATTGTAAGTAGATAAACAATTCTTTTGAGAGAAAGGAAACCCAAGGCTGTATACACATGACGATGTTCGCTCCGGAAGAGTTTACTATAACATGTCTACATATATTGTGTTTTAGCAACCGGAATTTGAGGTTCAAGGACAAATAATTCCACCACATGCCGTTCAACAATATGCCGGTTTCAATTTATTGAGTACCAATATGTTTAACCTGACAATTTATTTGTAAACCAGCAAAAAGAGAAATATGCTAACTCTGTATGAAGTCCGTTCGAATATCTTACAACTGGATATTTTGGCTAGGTTGAACATCAATAACATCATACCAAATATTAGTGTTAGCAATAAACATAGGAAAAATTGAGACAGCAACATCATGGAAACTCCTCGTTTGGGATATTCTGCATTTTTTACACTTTTATTCTCGCATACAGCAGCAATAAAATCCATATTAATAAATCCAACCGTATATAAGTAAAAGTAAAGTATCTACGTACTACTACGTACAAATTCTAGTTACTGCATAGATATTACAAAATATTTACATCACTCTACACCTATTAGACCTTGGCCTTTGGCCATTTGAGTTTAATTCTGTTTCCACAACGTATCACATTACCCTGCTTAACTTAGGGTCTGGAGTTCCAGTCTGCAGTATAAACAAGTGCAGGGTGCATTGTGCGGAGAAGGACCCTTCTCAGGACTATATATACGACGTCTAGACCGAAGTCGTACTATACCAGTGATGTACGTTGAAATTGTAAAGGACCCAAGATCGTATCTCCAGCATTTTAAGGGCATGTATATATAAAAATTTTATGCAGGTGCTCAGAGTGACTTTACTATACTGCTTTATAATTGTAGGGCTTTTTTCTATTAGGGGCTGTTCACATAATTCATAACCCTGGTGGGGGTCGGTGGTAGGGGTCACATAGCGTTACGCTCAATACCTACA
>JAQFXU010001636.1:0-26985 GCA_034693705.1 Spatulosminthurus flaviceps | reverse complement strand
AAAATGTATTCATAATCGTCCTCAGTGGACCCATGGACACAGTTCTTAGGATCTCGTATTATCCGGAAAGTTTGTAGTCACAAGTTGCATTCCATAATTCCATATTATTTCTGTTACTCCGTGTCTTTTTATTATTATTAGACTGATTTGATTGATTAAAAATATTATCCCCAGCTATTTGAGTGAAATTACATTAAATGTACGTGCAATTTGGCTGCAGTGCCCAGAGAATTTCATAAAAATCGGTGTATATTTTAGTACACTTGTTTACTTTTTACCTTGAATTATAAGAAAAATAAAAAAAATTATAACTCACCCAGTTCATGAACGTCTGCATAAACATTTTTTCACGATTTTAATTCTTGAAAATATTCTACAAACCTGTAGAGCTAAACAACTAAGCTCAATGAACTATGAATGATTTACAAATAAATGTACACTAAACTTGGGTCCTTTAAGGTATGTAAAACTGCCGAATTAGTTTGGGTACATATATAATAGCAATAGCAGCAATATATGATATTCATATTTAGTGGTAAAAAATAAGCCTCAAAATGTACAAATCATTTCAGAAAAAAATGACAGACAACGAAATATGTAGACACTCCTGGAAGTCGTGTTACTTTGTTGTTATTTGTTATCCTTTTATTTCAATTTGTAAGCTAAAAACGGTTCGACAATGTCAAGTCAATTGCCGCTGAAAATTTCATGAAATTACAAATTTTGAAACTAGTGCGTAAAATTTCTTGAAATATTTTAAAAAAATTCCTGAAATTGTTCAAAATTTAGTGAAGTAATCCCTTACTTCGAATTTGTCAGACAATTTCCTTTTTTTCATAATTTTGAAAATCATCGGATATCATTTAAAATTTTGAAAGTAATTTGTGATTTTATGGACCTTTTTTAGCATGCAATTAAAAATTCCAATCGCAATACCTACACAGGTACATCTGAACTGTGAGTTTATTGCTTTGAGGCCGATTCGCAAGTGTAAAATTACATTGACAAGAAATAACCACATCGCAAGTTGACAACCTATCGTAAAAATCAACTTAAACGCATCCACATGTGAACTTACCTCTACTCACTTAATTGCCTACCCGGAAAGTTTCTCCATAAAATGCTTTCCTCCTCGCAAAAGTTTTTGCATAGTTTATTCGGTCCTAAATTTCCTTTAATTAATGGACAAGTGACATAATGACACGACGATGTTCAAAGGCTGAACGGTGGAAATAAATGCCGAGAAGATGACAAGTAGTCGGAATTTCTCCCCCTGTAATCACACACACACAAACCTCACTACCATCTCCACACCCATCAAATTAATGTTTTGATAACGGATTTTGATAAGCAGGACCAAATGAATCTCCGCTCACATTTGTTAAAAGAAGATGCTCAACATGATAAAAGTATGCATAAATGTCCTCTTCTATACTACCATTTTGAAATAATTGGAATACAAATACTCTTCTGTACTACTCCAAGAATTAGTACATTGCATACACCAAGAAAAGAACCTTATAGAAAAAACAACACTAAAAGGAAGAAAAAGTAAATGAAAAACCTGGAAAATACGAGGAAAAAAATTTCGTCACTTTGAATTCGACTCAGCATTTTTTTGCCATGTCTCCAACTTTAGGAAATTCTGGAATGAAACGAGCCAACACAGCTGCGTATTCTCAACCAGGCAAAATAGTTATGCTGCCAGTCATACCACGCAATAAGAACCATAGGGAAAGAGAGCGAGTGGAACCGAAAGTAAGAGAGAGAGAGAGATTCGGTGTGTATTTAACTCCAAAAAGCTCTGTATGAGTAAAACCTTTTGCAAACTTGCTGCCTACCTCCACTTCGGTTAAAGCCAGCAGAAGAGAAGAATCAGTCGAGGAGAGCAAAACCAGGAGAGAGAGAGAGAGAGTGAGAGAGAGAGAGAAAAGATCGGAGCGGGTTGCGGCCTACGTCAGTTGCATCGTGGTCCCCATCCAAGTCACAGCTGTTCGCTCACAGCTGCACCAGACATTTCCCATTCTTTTGCTTCTTGCTTCCTTTTATACAAGAGGTGACCATATCAAACTATACTTTCTGTATTACTCAGTGCCAGGCTACCCTTAGCTTTAAAAAAATACTTACATATTCCTATACTAATACATACATACCTTGGGGTTACGTACATACACAAAAATCCCTAACAAACACATCCACAGAGCTTTTACTTTATAACTACTCGGAAATACCTAGAAAATTCCTATCCTCACCTTCCCCATTCAAATACATACTATACAACTTGTAGTACTACACAAGTTGAATTCCCATTCCTTTATATATTTACTTGTACGAATCATTACTATACAGAGACCATTATATATTGTTATTACCATACCGGTAGTGCTTCCTAATTTCTTTTACGAACTCAAGTCACTATATTTTCTCCCTACTTTTCCCCCTCTATATAGAGCATATGTATGTAGTGCGTATACACACGCTATGTGTTTCTATCCATAGTAATTATCCACCTCTTCTTACCCTAAAGTGACAGAGCTAAACATATATCAGCACCATAACCGTTCCATTCAAACACACTCCTTTTTCCACTTTCTTTAAGAAACAAGAGAGAGAGCAATATCAAAAATGCGGATAATCTAAGTATTACAGATTCTCTCATAGCTCTATATTTTTATTAGTGTTTCCTTTTTTTATTTTACAGTTCTTCAGTATTCTTCTCTGGCACCTGTGTCATTGTAGCTGAACCATTGTAAAGCCACATTTAAAGGACGGCTCTATACATACCAGAATTTTAAAGCAAGTTCCTTGCTCTACTCAGTACCATTTATCCGGAAGGTCTCTCATCTCCAGCATCAAGGTTAGTCCTCTTATCAAAATTATATGTAATTAATCGAAGCTATTAGTAGGAGCGTGAACATTTCTCCTCCTCCGTATACTTGAACTTTACAAATCCAGAAGGGAATGGAACTGTTGTGTCAAAAGCAGAAGGTTTCAGGACCATGCCATTGTATGTATACGCATACATTTTCCATTCGTATTCTCTTTTTCTCCAAGCACTCACTCACTACTCCAGTGGGGAATGACATTGAAAAGCCGTTTTTTTCTCCTAATGTTCGCGGAAAAAAAGTTCGCGTGAATTCTGCCAGTGCAGCGATTTATATTCGGAGATACTTTTTTACGCACTCTGACCTGCTATTGCGTTCCAATACCTGTTATGTACTATATATTCCATGCTATAGGAAAATTGTCATTTTGGCCCGTTTTATGGATAGAGAAACCTTGGTAAAATTTAGACGCGTGTAAAATTAAATAAATTGAATTATGTCGGATTTTATTCAGGTCTATTTAGTGATATTATGCAAGGATTAAACCTTAAAGAAAACATTCAAGTGTAGCAATTGAGATGAAATGTAGGGTTGAAAGGCTTTCATGATAAGGAATACATGTAACACGTATTTACTGGCCCTGATGATGTCACGGTGTAAAATGATATGTCTGTGTCTGGAGTTGTAGTAGTGCTTCTTGAGACTTGGAAGTAGTAGTTCTAAGGGCATAGTCGTTTAAGTTTACACCTCATAAGACTCGAGTGAGTGACTTAGGAGGAGAAAATTCGAGGAGGGAGCGGAAAAGTATCCTCTGACTTGTGATCTTTTAGGTGTCACATCTTAATTGAATATGAGTAATTTAGGTATGTAAAATGTATGCTTTTACCCCTCAACCTCAAAGAATTGGGTTGATTTCCCAGCTATTTTTTTGTCAACTCAGGAATGTATATGTACTACGTACGAATGCCATTGACAGTATATGACAGAGCCAGAGCCTTTAGTTCATCTGAGGTCTTCACTAGTCCTGCATATGCATATGTGGCAGTCATAATAAAGTTGAACGTATGAGCTAAAGTGTAATGAGCGAGGAAAGATTTTCTTGGGTGGAAAGGACGGATTTCACGGTTCGTTTTCTGAAGGGTGCTGAATTCTCGTGTCAGTTTTTGAAACAGAGGGTTTTCCATGGTATGGAAATCCAATGTTGCATGTTGGATATAGATGTATGTGTGTAATAATAATAGTGTTTGTAAATGTAGCTGTTCTTGTTCTGTCTGTGGGCGGGTGACGATGAAGGACTTTAGTTTTGGATTATAACCCATTTATTCCTTCACGTAGTATGTATATAGTTTGAGGAGAAGCTGGATTGTGGGAAGACATTCATTTCCTCAGCGATATCTTCCCTTTCTCCTCCGTTATATATCCGCATTATTTTGTACATAGACTTGTAATTCTAGCCGAGAATATAAATTTGAAACTGAACGTACAAACTATGTGCTGTTATTTCACATAAGCATTATTGTAAGGAGTAATCCCATGTTGTCATTTGCATGCTCCTCTATGTAAACATACATAGCGATATGGTTGTTCAGCTCTTGTGCCATATCCTTGTGTGTGTGTCACATAAGGGGAAGTTCTTTGACGGAATTTGGTAATTTGAGCCTTTGGATTTCCTTGGTGTGTTCTATCTATGTATACGCATAATAACTCTATATCCAGGCCCAGGCTCACGACCCTACTAATAGTTAGAGACTAGCGGAACAAAAAGGTCGCGTGTCATGAGGCTTCTGTGGGTTCACCATCGCACAATGTACATAGCCCCTTCGATGAATTCACACATGGAGGTACTTGACACACACACACACACACACATGGCTCTCTCTCTCTCTCTCTCTCTCTCTCTCTCTCTTGACGTTACTTACACCTCCGTATATTTTTGGTCCGAGCCTGTACTAAACGCTTGGGCTATATAGACCTGTCTCTGTATAATATTAGAAGAATACCCATTTACCTACATATTTGCCATCGTGCAATTGTCTTGTTAAGGAAAGCAGACGGGACCCCCTTTTTACGTAACTAAGTCAAAAGCAATGGATGAACCACGTGTGCTGCAACGTGTATCTCATGCCTTTATTTGACATCCTGAGCGACAGATAGATTGAAAGTTTTTCTTTCACGGAAATATATAGATATATTTATGCAGACATGACTCCTTGAATGTGTAGATTTTCATGAGACCCTTCCCTCCATAGTTTGTTCCTTACCTTTTTTTATAAATAAATACCTCCACCTCTCATGCACATACTATTAAATTCTCATCTCTACAGAGATCTTTTGCCCTCAGAATGGTACAGTTGTAGAGAGAGAGAGAGAGTTGGAGTGAAAGCGGAAAAAAATATGGACAATTTGTATAAAAGAAAACATGAAGGAAAGATAAAAAAAAGTTTTTTTTGTCGACCATTCACAGTCGTTTCGTCCAGAACTAAAGCTGTCCTTAATAGTAGGCAATAATCTACAATAATGAGTCATAGAGGAATTGGAATGATTGCCTTCAGAAAAGTCCTGCTACAACTTACAAGGTCGTGCATTGCTCAACAGATTGTAAACAATATCACTTTTCCCCCCTTGAAAAACCCATTATAAACAAACATTCTCCCGTTTAGTTTTTTTTATGCATACAAGGAAAACAAAACCTGGAACTTGTTTATTTGGTTTCTTGCAAAAATTATTTAAATAAAATTTGGTAGCAAATAAGCAAAAAAATAAAGCTTGAGAATTTAAAAAATTGAGGGTAGCTTTCTTATTTGTAAATTGACAAGGTTCTTAATGATGTCTCCGCATGACAATATGTTTCTATACAAGCAGAAGAGGTTCTTTTCTTTGGGACTAGTATTTATGGTTTATGTATATATGAAGAGCCTGTGTTATACATTATGAAGAACATGAGAAAATTGTGACATTTACTTACATGGATAATTTATCATTCAGTACGCTATAGTTTAGAGAGTAAAAGTATATAAAGCTATGTATGGATGCCGAAAGTTACATTATAGAAGGCTCTCATTCATTAGGAAATGTAGTAGTACTAAACAGCGGGATGGGAAGATCAGGTGGGATATTTTTGGCTTGTTGGTCGTAGTAGTAGTAGTAGTAATGTAGATCTTTGTAACATTATAGCTTTAACTCTTACAACGTATATAGGATCTGCCTATACAACAAGTTTTTTTTAAAGGTAAGAGAATAATAAAGACAGCAGCTGCAACTTCACAAAAATTGAGTCCTACAAAAGATGGACATGAAAAACTTACCATTTTTATGTGCCCAGGTTTACTTTTATAGTCCTCCTAAATTCTTATATAGTGTATTATATATATATGTACGTACATATAGTGTAAAGGGAAGAATACAGAGTAAGGAACGAGGTGAATATATCACAGGGATGAATTCAAACTGAGCAAATAGATATGTACAATGGAGAATAATATGCAGGACAGTTATCCATAGAATGTTATAGGCATGTTATCCATAGAAACATGCACTGCCTATACGTAGATATACGCGGTGAGAGGTGGGATAAAATGTTCTACATAACCTACAAAGAAGAAACAGATGCTTTTTCTTCAAGTTATTTTATTATTGGTCTTAAACTTTTATTCCCGTAGTTAGTTACTCCTAGCCACAGAAAAATAATATAAGCTCCCCTTTTTTTATAATATCAGACCATATTGTGCACACCAATGATCTCTTCCGCCATGTACACAGCGCCTTTTGTCTGTTATCAAGTATGTAGTTTTTTCCCCCTATTATGTAATTTAATTTTTTTTCTCCTTTCCCTGGAAGACATGACGTTGAGTAATCTTGAAAATGTCCTCACATGCCGCACCATATACATAGATACTATCCTGCTCCAGTATAATGGTCAGTTAAAGTTCCACTTACAATACTACAAGGGGCGAAAGAAACACCTGTAAATGTTAAGGTAGCTCAGTTTTGGCTATCTATTCTTCCTTGTTCCTTTTTATGGTCTTATCACCACAGAACCCGGTAGTTAATATTTGGTATACTTTTATTATGTATACATAAAAATATTCTCTAACTGAACTTGGTTTAGTTGCACAACTGTCCTTTTACTCTTAATCCCGCTAAAGGTGGACATTGGTGTATTCATTATGACATTATGAGTACTTATTTCTTTTGTACAGCTGGGTATTTAAATTTCTATCATTTGATAATAGTTCTTATCATATCTGTGGATTGTATTTATTTAAATCCAAAAAAATGACACACTTAACAAGGAACGGTGTGCTGTAGGACCTCCATGTGCTAACAAGCCTGGTAATTTTCAAGCGTATATTTGTATATACCAAATATATTGTATTTACTAAGAAACTGGGGAATTTCTACGAGAAGGCTGGATTTTGTTGGGAGGAAAGATGTATATATATGTTCTTGAACCGAAGCGGGCAGTGAGAAAATTGAGGTTTATTTATTTGAGGAAATTATATGTAGTGGTGATGATGGTTTGGATTTTTCTTTTCTTGCGCTTTTTTAGTATAGAGATGTAGATGTAAAATGATGGTTGTAAGGTTTAGTTATTTACTACCCATATAGAATTAATTATGTAGTGGGACAGATGCAAGGAAAAGAATAAATGGTGATGGACGAGGCGGAGGGAAACGTTGTGGAATCCATAAGGGTCCCGCATATTTTCTCATGATGAGTATGTATATGTTCTTATAGATATGTACAGCCTTGGAGCAGGGTTGTACTAATAATAATGCAAAGGAAAGAAATATATAATTTTCGGAGATATAGATACTTTTCTAAAAAGAAACCTTATATACAAGATTTTGGTTAATTGGGAGAGCCAAGCCAGCAGATTTACTCAAAGGATTCCTCATCAGTCCCCACATATAAAAGTGTGTAACTCCAATAATCATAATAATGGTGATAATGGTTTCAAGTTTGACGATAAAATATAGTGTTGTAGTAGAAAGGATGCTGGAGGATCTTCTGAGGCACATGATGATCATGTTGATGATGATGATGGTGGTGGTGGTGTTAGTGACCCAGAGATTTGTTCTTAATCGTCTTGCTACCAGCAGAGCAGAGTTCAATTCCCATGTGTAATCTTCTCCGGTCTCTTTTCTAATTAATGTTGGCAAACCGGACAGATTAGATTGGCATTCTTAGCATTTGAGTTTTCTTAAGCTCTTTAACTTTACCAATGAGCTGAGGATTTCTTCTCTCCTTCAAGACTTTCCCCTTAATTCTTATTCGCAGTATCGGTGGTTACAATAACGCAACTCCTCTTAACTTACTACCTGCCCATTTCTTGAGAAATCCTTTCAACCAAGCTCCTTCCTCTTGGTCATATACTTTTCATTTTCTCAAATGATTGTCAAATCGAGGAAGGGTACGAGGGTAGGCATTAGTTTAGATTTTATTCTCACAATGCAATAATGGTAGTAACTAGGCTGATTGTGCTGTGTAAGGATTGTATTATTATACAGCCCTATCCTTTCCCTTTCATCTTGTTCGAGTCTTTTGTCAAAAGAATGAGATACTTGCAGGTTTAAGCTTCTCATACAATGTTCTGGTCCTTACCAGTACCAGTGTTGTTGGAAACCTGAGCAAGTTCTGCAATGAACCTGATCTCCTGACGGTCCCGTAGTTGTACCCTTTCACAAAATATGGAGCACCTTGCGATACACTATTTTGTCATAAGAATTTCAGCTTGCAAGCTGAAATTATGTTAATTTCAGCTTGCAATAATTTTGTACTTTTAAACATAAATACAACACATTGCATTAAAAAGAGAGTTGTTACTGTTTTACACTTATACAAGCATGTAAATTCGAATTTCATGTATTTTTGTATGGATGCAATAAAATTAAGCATAACATGGAGATATTTGAATTAAGAAGATGCATGTGTTTACAAGTTTGAGGGATGAAGGGAAAAATGGGATTAAAATGATGTGGCACCTACTCATATTTTTAACGGCGTGTTTAAAGGTTGAGATATTTCGCGACTGTGGAAGTCATTCCACCTACATGAGGATATGATATTGTGAGGAGAATATGAAAAAGTAATTTTGACGGGAGATTATTTTTGTTGAGAGTAAGATATTATTAGGACCTGCGTTTTCCCTTGTTGTCACCAATGATAAAGTTCCGCGTTTTTTACATAGTATTTCGAATCTTTAAGAGTGACTACATACGCCGAAGTTACTTTCACGCAATACGGAAACTATATTTTCATATAGGAATTGTAGCCGTAGTGAATAAGCTGTGAGTCTTGGTTGAGTTTGATATTTTTAAAAGTATAGTTGTGATTGAATGTTAGGGAGTATGAGAGCTTATGTATATGTAAGGATACGTAGTGGAGGGAAGGCTGGGAACGTGTGCATGTGATTAAGGCCAGATTTGTTCCCAAATGAAGGAAATAGACAAAATGAATAATGGAGAACCAAATGTTGAGTATTGGGAAGAACATGTTTTCCATACTGCATGTGTCACAAGGCAGGCCTGCTAGCTTTGCCTGCCTCTGTGTGTGTGTGTGTGTGTTTGTAATGTGCATGTGCATGGATAGCAATGTTTTCTATGAGTTTTACGTAGAAATAAAGGATCAGTTGGGAAAGATGTGAAGCAATGTGATGTGATGCGAAGCTTTTGCCATATCCCTATTTTGTTTATTGTTGTGAATGGCAGAATGCCAGGGTCTTTCAAGTACCATATGCCACACCGTCCATTGCGAACATTTCATCCGCTCACTTTGGCAGCAGCAGCCTTCCATAGTATACCTTTCCCGTAGTATCTATACTTCTTGAAAGCATGTGAGATTCTTTTCACGTTTTTTCCCTCTCTCTTTCATGTACCACAGTAGTAACTTAATATACTTGGAAGAACTTTCCCTTATGAACTACTCCAGCCTCATCCTTTTCTCTTGTCCTTGTACTCAGTGACCTCCGTTTCACAGGTACTGTCTCTTAACAGTGAAACAGTTACTAAAGGCTTGAGGTCCTTTTGGAGGAGTCCTTTAGGATTTGGAGTCAGTTTCTTGGGAGTTATACATATAATAACACTTGCCAAATGATTATTGAGTATCAGAGTGAAGGGATCTATCAGAGGTTGCAGGGTTCCTACTTCTATCAGTGATTTTTTGGCTTTCCCTTTTTTGCTCCTCCGGTAGTGAGTGGCCCTGACACTGCACTGGTGGTATTAGTTATCTCATTCCCGAGTAAAACATAGTTTGTGATGTAAGGCTGCTGGAGGATTATATTATGCGACTCTTGAGTGTAATCGCACATGGTCCATACGCTGGAAATTAATCAGGCTCTCAGTCTTCTATGTAATCGTCCCTTGCTACTCAATCCTAAACCCAAGTCTGTAGTCTTAGATAATAGTCGAGTGTATAAGTGACACCAATTTTAAGACTCATGTGTGTACAATATCAGCACCGTCAACGTTTATGTCTGATACATCTCCCAATACCATACAGTAGCCTTGATATTTACGGAAATACTATCTACTCTTCCATACTGCACTATATGCGCTCTTGTCCTTAACTTGTTCAATACAACTTTCCTAACTTTTATTATGTATTTACATGTTCATGCTCCAGACTCTATAATAAAGTTGACTATAAATGTATCCTTCACCCTTTAACAGTAAAGGGAATTGGAGGGAGGTGTGTTATTATTATAGGGTAAGTAGTATGGAGGTTTAGCTACATATGTAATTAGGCAGAAGCATACTTTAGTACAAGGGTGCACATTATCACGGGGATGTTAATGTCTGCTAAAGAGAGTAATAACAAATTGTGACTATACGGAACTACTGCATACCTTTAGCTACATTATTTTAAATGAAGTAGAACAAGCGAGAGGTAAGAGGAAAGAGGGAGGGAAGATGTAAAATATAAATGGTAGTTCACACGCGGGCTGAAGATATACAGCGACAATGGAGAGGAGACACCATATATTTTTCTTTTGCACACGGGAATGGCCCAAAAGAAAAAGTAATGGCAGGTTTTCTCCCATCTTGTTGCTCCTTTTCCACTTAAAAAAATTCCCTATTTTGTGCGGTTAATAAAAGTATAGGGAACTGAATTGGGCTGGAAGTAGGTGGGAAGAAGAAGGATGACACAAAGTATGAGGTTTGTGTAAGTAAAAGAGTATGTGAGAGTGTGTAAGAGTGTGTGAGAGAGAGAGAGAGTTAAAGTGAAAGAGTATCATGTGAAAATGTACGAGTATGAACTAGGACCGCAGGAGAGTAACAGAGAGTCAATGAGAGAAGGCGTTATCAAGTCGTACAGACTTCCAAACGGATATTGAATATTCAGGCGAAATGTCAAGTGAAGCTCTGACTCCGAGTGATACGGAGTTCTTCTCACCATAGCCTCACACACATACATAGTGTTATGTATATAGCCCATGGTATGGGAAGAAATTATAGGAATGTTTAAGTTGTTCCACAACCAGTATCTTACCCATGTAGAGACCATCCTCCTCCGTTATTACGATACTATAATGCACTGTATAAGGTAGTACTAGAAGTAATATAAGTGCATATTAGATCCCCGTGTTTGCCATAAAAATGTATGGAAGTGTAGATAGTGAGCCTTTTAAATTGCTGGAATCTCTCCGAATTTCAACTCAATCAATCCTCACTTGTCCGCCCCTATGCAATTATCTGCACCACAATACCCAACTCTCTTCAAAGTCTTTTTTGCAGTCAGAACTGGTGTTTTCTCTCTTTTTCTTTCCCATACACATATACGTACTCTCTCTCTCTCTCTCTTCCCCCATCTATTTTTATTACGTTAATTCCTGTGGCTTATTTCCCATCAGAAGATGAAAAAATTCAAGAATTTTCAATTCTTTCACAGGCCTTGGCTGTCAATTCTTTATTTCTTCATTGCTGCCTTATTCCCAGCTTTTCCGTAACCCTTTTTAACTTTCAAGAAGGATTTTTTTTCATTTCAGCGCTCTCGTTTACTACCATTAAATGACATTTACTGTATTTTGCATTTCCCTTAGACTTGATATTTGGCGAAGTTACAATATTTATATTGAGTGGAGCTATTGGAAAATGATTGTTGCTGGGGATATTTCCACTATAAAAATGTTTTAGCACTTGGGGTAAATTGTAGATTTCGGAACTTATGTTGTTTCGTTAGCATTAAATGGTATAGTATAAGGAGAAATTAAGGGAAAAGTATAGTTTTTTTAGGGAGCGATAAGAGAGTAATAAATAGGAGTAATAGGAAAGTGAGTGATGTTCAGTTGAGACTTGGGTGTGACACATTTTACACCTGTGGTTTGATGCAATGCTAATGAATTAGATTGTAATGAGTCATAAAAGTCTGCTTACACTTGAGGACGCCGGCTTGGTAATTATATGTTGATTGGAGATTAGTCAAGTCACCGCACCAGAGCATTCTCAAAGTGGTGCAGGTATAGGATGGGAAATCTGTGCCCTATTTGCGATCCTATTTAATTGCTTTGTTTTCATCTGGTTTCCACCAAGTAATGTTCTTGGGTAATGTTGGGGAGGAACATTTTGTCAATCCTCACTTCTCTCTGTCTCACAGTCATATTTACAGCTCTCCTCACTACACTCTTGTTTCTAAGTACATGCATATTATGTACCTTGCCAGCCTGAAACACTCCAATGGAATGGAAGCGTGTAATGAATGTAATGACATGCATATGGGATTATGGGAACCAACTACCAGTATCAACTATGAAGGGTTCCTCCGTTTACATTTGCTATATAATTGCAATTTGTGTGCAAACCCAAGGTGCAGACACAAAAATAGGTATATGAATGCAGAGGTTCCACAAGCAAAGTGAAGAATTGATTAGACGGGGGAAACCTTGTGAATCTTATTGTCAGATGGTGGGCTAGATATTGCATGTGTGTACACTACACATCTCTAGCTATGTTAGGCAAGAAAAGTATGGAGAGGGGCAATTGATGGTGATAAGCATGCACCCCAAGGAGAATGGAACTTAATTGAAAGAATCCAGGTGATTTGATCCGTAGGGAGCACACGTGTGTTCTCTGTAGTCTGCCGCTTCTTCACACATTCACATTTTGTTACGTTACCTTTCTACACACAAGTACACACAATGTATTACCTATTACCTCAAAGGTAATAGAACTTACTCTGGATTCGAGTAAGCAAGCAGGCTGGTTGTATGAAAGGTATGGGATGATTTGAAATGTAAGGAAGTACATACTCAAATGGGGTACACCGTCGGAGCTAGTATGTGGGAATCATATGAATTTCGGAAAGCTGGAAAAAAGAGAGTGTGTGAAGGGTAGTACGAAGGTACGTTTATTTTGTGTGAGTGAATGTGTGCACACAATACTTTGATTGGAATGCAGAACGTGGTTGAAAGTCTGGCTCGGTATAATGTATTAATGCAGGAGGACAGTTAGAAATAGTATTATTATTATTATTATTGGCGACGACCATGCCTGGTTACTGCTTGTTTTTGTCATGTGAGCGAGTGTGAGAGTGTGTGCTTGGATCTGTGTAGGACTTTTATATTCACACCTGTCGGTTCAGGTGCACTTATCACCGTCATCAAAATGAAAGATGTGCTCCCTTATATATATATACATATATATTGTAGTACTCCCTAATTTTTTTCTATCCTATGTAAGCCAATGTATTCTACTTCCCTCGATTGTAAGGACCATACATAGTCTTTAAAGTTAGCATGCATTTACTACAATGCTCATGAGCATTTCTATATGTTGTATACATACACGCAAATACAATTTCATTAGCACCTTTACTCATATGGATTTGTGGATCAGTGTGCATGCACAGCTCTCCACAGCATAAAAGGCCGCTCTTGAATTTTTAATGGTGAAGTAGTATACACCTCCAATTGTAATAATTATATACACATACATGTGGCTTCGCTAAAGTAAAACAAGCCGTCAAGCACATTTAGTCTGATTGCACCAGGTAAGTGTACATTTTCCGAGGTAGATTTTTACCACATCTACGTATCTATTAAATATATTGATATCCTCTTATATTCCCCATTTCTTGACAATTTCTCTTAAGAACACTCTGGTTTAAACATGGTTTGCGTTGGCTCTTTTCACATTCAAGCCCAATACTTGTTAAAGGTAACTTTTTGTTACTTATTGGTTTACGCTTACTATTACCACGCTTTTTCAAGTACTTGTATACAATTTTGTTACTAGTAGCATGTGGGAATGGACTGTGGTTGCACATGGCGAATTTCCTCAATGTATTATTTAGTGTTTAGCCATAAGTCTATTATTATTATGTAGGGAAAATTGTAGACGAAATAACAAGCCTTATGGTGAGGGATTGCATGAATGACTTGAGAATGAGGAAGCGGGTACGGGAGTTTACCTGTGGGAGGAACATGTCTGAGGAATTCTTGTATGAGACTACATACAATACAAGAGTAATAGCTATTATATTATAGGATGAGGAGAGAGAGCCTTGGGTGATGGGCAATAGGGTAAATGGAACAAGTATTGAGATAGAGCGAGTGTGTCATTCGTGTGTTTAGTACTTGAGGCGTTTGGGTAATTCTCAATTAGTTTTAAAGGATGAAACATATATAGGTGTTCGGTGTACCCTTTCTATTCGGGACGTGTGTGTGTTATGGGCTCTATTATGATAATTTAATAGGAGCCTATATATACGTAGGATTTATATAAACTCATATGGAGCAAGTTCTGCTGTGCTGATCCGTATAATAGACTTTAATACATTCACACTTGGATTTCAAAGGCTTCCTTATTCATCTGCCTCTATGGTTTATGATGGCACTTATTATTGTACTTGCATATATAGGACATGTGCAAAGCATGCGTGACTTACTCCGTAAGTCACACTTGAGATACATGCATAATGTAGTAGTAGATCCATGGTGCTACTCAAATGTGAGTTGTTGTATATTCAGGAGCGGCAGTTGTCATATGCATGTATATTTATATATCTCTCTCTCTGTTGCCTCACATTGAGTCGAGAGAGAATAAACCACTGGAACAGGAGCATCTTGTGCAGATGTTGAATTCATGTTGAATGTCGAAATAATTGCTCCCATATTTTCTAACTCTGTTTAATATGGATTCGTATGATAAAAAGGTGCGAGTGAGAGAGATACAGAGAGAGAGAGAGAGCTAGAGCCCATATGTATGTTAGAGAGAGAGTGAGAAAAGTTATTATTATTTTGAGACGTAAAAAACATACACTATCGTTCCGGGTTTTACCTTTTCAAGTGTCAGTACAATTCACCTCTGTTTCGTTCACAACCTATGTAATTTAAATAGAGACGATAAAATTTCTCAAAAGTAAACAAATCGAGATCAGTTAGTTGTACAATTTAGCATATTCAATTGCAATGCAAGTATTATCTACTACTATACAATTATTTCAGATGCCTTTAACAGTTACTCATATGTTAAGTTTGTATATGTATCCTTCTTATGGATTTGAATTACTTCTTCGACCCCCTTTCCATCGAAATCCATGCAAGCCAAATGTAATAATGATGAACATTAATTTATACATACAGCAGTATCACTCTTGTAAATCAGGGACCGTTTACTCCTAAATTTACATAGCATATGCACTGACATAGAAATTGTCGTAATAACATTACATCATTCGTATGTTTACTATACTTGGGTTTATGGATGGTAGGAAAATATTTAGTCACTATAGAGTCATGGCTGTTGATACAATTGACGCTTTCATCAGTTTTGGTTTTATGTGACATTTTTATGCCTTTCCTTGATCAATTGCTTTTGAGAGCTTCAAAGAGCATAGAACCGGCTGCCGTTTGGCGTTTGGCAACTGGGCTAATTTTCTTGTCAATTGACAAGATTTTCACGTTCATATAATATTTTATTACATATATACTATAGCTCTTTTTTTTGCTCGGTACAAATATACATGGTTCGTTAAGACAAGGTACTACGTAGATATAGATATAAGTAGATACTTGAGCTGATAAAATTGTGGTGTCAAATTTGCAACTAAACAAACAATCTGGCTCCAGGTGTAGGTCAAGGTGGGAAGGATCTATTTTGGGTAACAATGACAATACAGGGATATCAGGATATGTGTCCTGAGATGATAACTCTTTTCTATTGAAGTTGAGTGAGGTACGATTGCATGTTTGACAAATGATGGAGAGGACTGGGTCAAATGCACGATGGAACTTGAAAAGATTGAAGGTCTCGAATGTATAATTATTTGATTGCATATTTTTAATGGCTGAGGTTCCGTGGGTAACTTTATGGGTCAGTAGTTTTGTGTCTGACCCTGGTGAGGTATTTCCTGTTGAGTTGACTGCACTGTTGAGGATGAGGTTGTTACGGTGGAATGGATTTTTAATGGAGCGTTGTCATTTCGACAGAGAGGGATGTGTGGGAGGAAGAAGAATAGATAATAACTAATGAGCTTTAAAGGGATTCGAGAGACTCCCTGTCTATAAATAATACTATGCACATAGAGAGATTCTGTTTGTTCTGTCTCATTCTCTCGTGTCATGTCATTGGATTGCATTGGGGAAACTTAAAGTAAAACTACCAGGTATGTATAATGTTTACGTATAGGGATGGGTGCAGATGCAAACGGAAGCTGCATCATTTCGGCTTCACTTCACTACGCCTTGTCATCTGTGATCTCTGTTTAGGTCTTCTTCCTATTTTCGTATATTTTAAGTTCTCATGGATATTTTCTCGTGTGCAGCTATATTGAGTATTTTGTATATTGTAGTAGTGTAGTGAGGGGCTATGACGGTGTAAGAAGTCCTTTTACGGCGTATTTACTCATACAGGGGATTTTCACATTTAACTCTCTTTACTTGTGCTGACAGAGAACAAAAGCCGTTTTTCAAACCAGATTTCCTTGTAAACTAAAACTGTATTTATGGCATTGAGAGAGAGAATGAGAGAGATAGAGACATAGGGATTTCAGTTATCTTCTCAATCCTCATAGGGATACCTTTCACATTTACTAATAGCGGTGTCATTCTCTGTTGAACAACTTTTTAAGGGAATCTATTTCCTTCATTTGTTTTCCTTTCACTTTTCTTTACAAATCCTCCTCGATTATTACTCTTTAAGAACGAACTCGTTATAAATTGAAAAAAACAAACCATTTTAATGAGTTTAAATCTGAAACGAATTTTTAGGATTGATATGCACGGAATTTTTAGTACCATTTCCGGTTTTTGATAATATAATGAGAAATAATGGAGGTTTTAAAATCTCAGTTGATTCATGGAGTTTAGGGGGTTTGGTATTGTAAAGAATTCCAGAGAAGATGGTGGAGGTAAAACGGTAAGAGTTGTGTAAAAAGGCAATTCCTGTGGGACATTTTTTGGGGGGAAAATATTTTCTTTTGATGACAGTGTCTCTGTATAAAGATATATTGTACTTGTGCAACTGTACAACATTGAGCATGCTATTACTGTAATGTTATGCGAGCCTTCTATATTTAGAGGAGCGGATGATATCCTTTATATTGTAAAAAGGGAGTCGGTCAGTCCAACTGTGGCTTTAGGTTAGCATTGTCTGACCTGCTGCTGGTTTGAGTGAATTGGTTTAACTGGCTACCACACACTTTGACTATGGCATTGAGACAAGCAGAGACAAGGAATTCCTCCGTATATAATATGTATAATACTCATTACATATCATATGGAGGCATATACTATGGACTATATGGATTGAAATCCCGTATAAGGCTCAAAGTACATCTGCACTTTACTTGTTCCATTCAACCATCCATCCCCCTTTGGTTTGCTCCGCATCCAAAAACTTACTTTCATTCTCGTACATAACTATATCCAGTGCATGTGAAGCATTGTAGAAACATGGACTTGGTTAAATTGACATGGTGAAAAATGCATAAGCTACAGAAGATATATACATAGGATAAGAAAGATGTGGAAACACTTGCACTGAGCTGTCTATCTATAGCTGCATACAGCACAACCCTCTTTCATTGGCTCGGGGTTCATTTAAAGAGGCAGTCAGTCATTTGTGTGAGTTTCAGTCAGCATCACACAACACTTCCAGGCTTCCGCGTGTTGTCTTCGTCCTCATCTAATACACACACTCCCAAGCAGACTCAAGTACTTTTTTTATTCCTTAAAGCCGGGTTCTGGGGAGATGTGAAATTTCCCTTGATTTCCTTAAGCAAAAGATCAAGGTGATCCCAGCAGGAGTTCCAGAACTTTGTACTCATGCTTTATTCACACGTAGTAAATAATTTCCACGAACACTTCCTTGTATAGCAAATAAAAGTAGAGATTCAAAATATTTACGGATTTCAAAGGCATTGAAATACTTTGGTCTGGCAAGGAAATCCGGAGATTAAGAAATAGATTTTAAGTTCAAGGAGGTTCAAGACACCAGGAGTCAGTTCATAGTGTTACGGAGTACGAAAAATTACCAATGTATTTATATGCATTGAAAAGAAAAAGCTTATGGAACTAAAACCAAATTTGAAGTAGGAACTCAGTGCTATTAGTAAGAAGATGTTGAGAAAGAAGTAATTTTGTGCAATTAAAACTTACGAAATAAAGTATAAAAAAACGAGGAGAAAGTCCGCTACGGTTGGAGAGTGCCAAATAAAATTTAAAGGTGCAAGGCTTTTGTATCTGGTCTTATGCAAAAATTCCCTTGGGATATAAGAAAAATAGATGGGAGAGAAATATTAAAGAGATTTTGAAGTTCTATGGATATTGAAAAGTTGTGGATGTGCGTGTGAAGATTCTTTTTTGCCACATCACGTTGGGACATGAAATCTCGTTTAATTTTACAGCAGGGTTTGATGGACGGGAAAGTAATCAAAGAGGAATCAGTGGGTTCTCCATGTTCATCATCTCCATTGGCCAGCAACAACGTTCCATCTGGGAAAGAAAACAGACGTGTAGGCTCACCACTCAACACATCATCCGAGATACTCACCAGATCTCGAACCAAAGGTCAGTCATCATCATGTCATCATCTATCATTTATTCCTTAACCACTACTCTTCAAATCCAACTTCCTATACATCCCCTGGGATATGTATTCCTTCTGTTTTATTTCTATATTTATGTATATATAGTAAGTATTTCAACATAAAGCATATGGCCATTGAGCAAATTTCTGCATCCCATTTTTGCCAACTTTACTTCTTTACAAATATAATATTTACTCTACTCAGAGAAATTCAAGTATACAAATTATGAGTGTTCACAGGTGCTTTACTCAACTTCCATCCTTCCACACTAAAACTTTAAAATGCTCCTAGTCCAGTTTCCGTACAAATTCCAAATGTTTCTTGTTTACATATCCAACTTTATATACAAGTGATTCAATAAGTTTGTACAAAAGCGTACACTGTTTCTGGTGCTGCAGCTGGAGCACAGTCAGCTCATAGTTCTCGTTCTCATTGTTTCACTGTCAATGAACTGTATACAAGACCTTAAAGAGGTCCTTCAGCAAAACTATTTGAAATGTTGGATAAATGCATTTCTAGAAAAAATCCTCTTTACATTTGATTCCATAAAAAAATTTTTTTTAAATCCTTAATTTGGCTTGGGAAAAAATTTTAAACCATTACTTTCCTGTTGACAAGCACTAGCCATTGAATCATTTGTAGTAGTTTAAATGCTCCTAAATTCTTACCTAGGTTGTATTTATAAAAGTCTATAAATATACATTTGGATTTGGTGCATATGGATAATTAATTGTGTAACAAGTATCTATATATACGGGATGAGAAAAAAAGCATTTGAGAACACATGTGTTCTCCGTCACTCTACAAACTCAAGTGGAGTAAAAATGTAAAAAAAGGGACAAGTATTATTATGGTAAATGCAAGGTAAAGTATGTACAGTTTAAGAGAATTGTAGTGGTAGCTGAAGCAGAAGAATATTTTAGGGGTACTTATCCACTCCCGATTTATTTTCACTGCCATTTATTTCATGCTGATAAGATCCCATATCATATGTGCTTGGTGTTGAAGATATGAGTGTGTGAGTGTGTGTATTTCCTGAGTTCATACAAATGCACTCGAGAGTTATCTCTCTTTTTTCCGTTACGTTAACTCTATATACAATTGTATGGTAAAGGTTTGCTCCCTCATAACCCTTCCATATAAAATGCACATCTTCCTAAATACACGTTACTCTTGTAGAAATAATGACAATTTCAAAGCATTTTTTTACTACAATACTATTTGGACCATGTGTATTTTGTGCTAACTAAAGAGAAGTAGCAGTAACGGCACGGAGGAAGGAAAAGAAGCAGAGCAGGAGGAGCAAAATGTAAGTTAAAGAAAGAAGGTTGGAAATATCTCGAGAATTTATGTTGCAAAGGTCTCGTGTTTCATGAAGCGAATGCAGATTGTATGTATATGAGAGGAGAGATATCATCCAATGCAGCAGATAAGACCACAAGTATTTTTTTTTGTTTGAGGGAAATGTGCTGATTTCTGTCACAACCACAATTGTCTGTTTCTCTCACATACACACACACACACACACAAACATCATATGTTCTTTTCTCGTCTCTTCTCTCTTCTGTTTCTGCAGTCTGCAGCTAAGTAAACTCATTGAAGAGTTTCACAGTTGTTCTTCCTATATACTCTCTACAGCCTTGTCTTTTCTGTATGCATTTGTACATAGAAAAATGCTTTGTATTTTTTTCTTCTTTTCTCACTCGGAAACTTACTATTGTTGTATTTATGCAGCAGGGGAAAAGTCTCTTCTGGTTTTGTCCTCTCCATGTAATATCACTATAGTTCTTTAAAAGGTAAATGTTTAAAAGGATTGGAAGGAGGAATTTTATGTATGCTCAAGGCATTAAACGGCACAGATGTAGGAAGAGGAAAAAAATCAAAAGATGCGTAAAAACAATGTATAAGTTACGCCACTATAATTATTGAACATCATGTTTGGAAGTATGTTTCACACATTTTAGTTTAGGTTTAAAAGAGAGAGAGAAAGATTTTTTAGCTTGTTTCTTATTTGCTAAAATATAACTTCTTGAAAAAGCTTGAGTCTAACTCCTGTTCTCTGAAAGTTCTATAAACGAAGGAGTTGACAAGAGGAAAAGTGTATGGAGAAGCCAGATGTGTTTGTATGTGTGTGTGTGTGTGTGTGTATGTGGATTTGAGTGACTGTGAGACATGTTGATGTGAGTGTGTTTGAGTGAACTATGTAGATAAATGTGTGTAGTACACAAGTATAAATGCAAATGGGATTATGTAGGAAGGGAAATGGGAGTGAGGTGATTTTTAACTGAATTTTTTCTAAAAGGGAAAAAATCTGTGAAAAAGCTGTAACAGACTCTTAAGAGGAGTGTTTGGTCTTTATATTATTTTTATTAGCCAGATGACTCGCTTCATCATCATCTCTGCTCTCTCCTGATATTTCTCAACCGACTCTTTTTAAGCAGTGAGTGTCTGTGTACACATGTGATAGTTTGTATCTTCATCTACATCTGTGTAGATCCAATAGAAATAGTCTCTTGAAAAATTCATCCCCTATGTATACAAAAGGTATGTTGTAGTGGGTGAGTTAAAGGGTAATGAAGCTGTTAAGTGTGAATCTTTCAAGACTAAATAACAATTTTTTTCGGATGAGGATGGGAAAAAAGTTTATCATTATTTCTATACAACTATTTGTAGTAACATAATTGGCATACGGTAAAAGTAACTAACAATTTGACTACCCATGACTTTTTGGCGTATTTAAAGTAAACGGTAAAAATTTTACAAGCTAAGAATAAAGTGCAGATGCACTTGTAATGTATAGGGATGGAGAGCCAATAAGAATCCTGTGTATATAGTTAGAATGTAGAAAAGGGAATAACTTTTTTTATTTTGATAGAAGATGGTATAACAATTAGAAAAAAAGCTGGATGAGAAGATACACCATGTGACTGTATTGGTCTGGTTGTTTTCAGCATCTTGAGATTTTACAGTAGAAAGTTAAACGTAGTCGGGTTAAAAGTAGATATCTCTAGATTTAAGCCACTGCTGTAGAGATTCACATGATTGGACACACATGGAATGATGATGACAAGAGAGAATGAGAATTCACTCTTTATTTACATTATTTGAGAACTGACTTGTTTTTAACGTTTCCCATTCAAGCACATGCGGTATGTGCCTCAATTAAGTCTTTGATGTGATGGCAAAGTAATAAGACCAGAAGGGTCTCGTTGGAAATAATCCATGTAGAGATAGGCCAGGCACATGAAATTCTGCTCTTTTCAACGTAGTCTAAAACCTAAAACTAAAGCCATTAGCGGTATGGCCCAAAAATATTGTTTTTAGGAAAATATGAGAAAAATCCATACTCAATAATATTGTGTTTACATGGATTGAGCAAGTCCATATAAATATAATGAGTAATTTTTTTCAAAGTGATGATTGGAGCATATGGATTTTTATGGGGGGAAGGTATGAGCGTACATAGAGAGGATAGGGAGATTGAATTATCTCATACCTTCTGTTCTGTCTGACCTTGTTCTTGTATACATGTCCAGGGCTTCCTGGTTTAAGGAAAAAATCCACTCCCCCTCTTCATGTTACTACTTCTCCAAATAATGTGAGGGTATATTCTTTTGCATGCACATGGTTTAAATAATTTGTTGGTTTTTATGTATAGGAATAAATATAGGATTATTTCCTTATGTACAAACATTTAAATGGATTTTGGTGCTCAATACTCGGATATTTTCCTGTGAAATAAGAAATATAGGTGGGTTGCGTGTAAATAATGTTTGGAAGGAGAGTTTTGTTATAAGTGAAATGTTGGGAAGAATAACTATTGGAATTATATGGGACAGGTGTAACTTGCTCTTGAGTTCTGTGTGTACCTCTTTTTTCCCCTCAGCCGCACTTTCATGAGAGAATAAAACTAAACAGCTGAACTCATTTAGCAGGGAGAGAGAGAGAGACAGGGAGAGGGAGAGAGAAAGAGACAGCCATTTGAAAATGTGTGTGCATACCGTCGGGTCTAGTACATTTATTCGTTTTTCCAGTCTTTAAGGATTTCGTTCCGCACCGGTTATACACACGGTGGGTTTCTTCTCATGGGAAAAGTAACGTGTAATTGCAACTGTGTGATAAGCCCTGAGTCCTATGATTCAGCAAAAGCCTTGAGTTACTACAGCATTTAACATCTAAAACCCTCGAATAAACTATAAACATAGGAAAGGCGAAACTACTATGTATAAAGTCTAAAATGCCATGAGGCAGAACTGATTTGAACATTTTAAGCAAATATTCTATATCGCCAAAAGCTTGACTTTTCTCATTAAAAATCATACCATCTGGACAAAAATGATACGCACAGTCCAATAATTTGTTTTTAATTTTATGCATTTTTTTTACAAATGGAACTGAACAGGCTTAAGGTATTTCAAAGCTATATAGGGAGAGAAAATCCCATGTAAACGATTTTTGGAATAAATGAGTTGCAATTAAGAGTGAGAATCTGAAAAAGATGATAAATGAGAAACATGGATTGTTTTGGCTAATACTAATAGATGGTAATAGGCTATCCTACCCAACTATCTTACAAACTACACCCGGTGACCTTACTAATGTATTTTAGTATTTCTTATGTATATATTTGAGGAATCGTAGCAGCCTACGATTCATAGGTGCTAGTGTAGTTTGTTCTTTGAAGGATCATTTGATAGGGAGAAGTGCATGTGTAAAGATTATGGCCAGAGAAACCGCAAGGTATGATAACTCTCTGGATTGAATAGATAAATGGTTTTCAATTTTCAATGCGAATATTCAATGTGTTCATGGGAGGAAAGAGATTTGCTGGGGAGAGAGAGTAAGAGAGAGAGAGAGAGAAAGCTTTTGGTGAGAAAATGTGTGTAAACAGAGTGTCACTAGGAATAAGAGCTGAGTTGCTGGGAAGCATAACCATCGTACATTACGAACTTTGGGACTCAAGTCCATAGTAGTTGTTCTTCTCTAGTATAGGAGGAGGAAGGAGATCCTTCCATATACACGGACGCATACACACACACACACTTACACATGCAGTCCAGGAATGATAGTCTTAGAGCAAGTAAATGGATGAAGTATTTGAAAAGTGTTAAGGAAGATATTTGGTGAGGAAAATGTGTTGAGGTTCCCTTCTTCCTCGTTTAATGTGATTCCAAGGGCTTTATCGTTCACAATCAGACGGAGGTTTCTCTCCTCTCTTCTTCCTTCTCCTCCCAACTCCTATACACATCTGGCCTCTCAAGATACGTAGGAATAAGACAGGGCGTGATCAAGTCGTAAAATAGGAGATCAAGACCAAGTAAATGTCTTAGAGACTCCACTCTCTAAACTTTGCAGTACAACTTACAAAGTGGAAACAACTTTTCCAAGCCAGCACGCATTATCACAATGTATGTAGCTTGTGTTATCTTCGTATGCACGCACTTAGAGCTCTACATGAGCTTACATTTCCAGATACCATAAACCCTTAAATGTATTTTAGCTTATATGGCCCTTAAAGTTTACCATGAATTACCTAACATATGAGAGCAAGATTTTAGTGGAGCTTGTGAGCACGTACTTGAGGACCCTATCCCTGGCCAAGTACGTAGATACCCTTATCAGTTTAGAAGTTCACGTGCCTCTTTTTTGAGTTGATGAAATTTTTATTTTCTACTTTCACTTGTAGCTTTCTCCTTTAAATTACTTACGCCTTGTGTCATTTTTCTCTGGGTTGCTTTAAAATTTGTATCCTTGCTAGAGTTGTTTAAAAAGGACGTTCGCCAGGATTTTGGATTGTGCAGGTTTATGCGAAGAAATTTGCTAGAAGTGAGAGCGTCTCCGTGCTGTTCTAAAGTTATTGGAAGGGAGTTTAGTTTTGAAACCACAAATATATCTAAATATTGTGGGATAAAAGCATTGAGATAAAGAGAAATGTAGGTAAATTAAGACGGAGTGGGCGTACTGTTTGAGAGAAGATTTACTCTAGTTAAAATTGAGGAATTATTGCAATTGACACATGAATGCGAGAGAAAGGAACAAATACTCAAGACAAATGAGAGTGACCAAAAGTGAATAAACATCTTGGAATCCCCTCCCACACTTCTCCTCATTCTCTCTCCTCCCTGCTCAGTTATAAATTTTCAGAGGATGGAATTCAGCAACAGTCCTCTCCTGCTTCTCCCCTACAGAGCTCCTCATAATACATTCCACCCAAAGATATTCTCTTGTTAGGATTTGCCCTTTATTTTGCAAACTTATTTGTTTGGTTGTTTAGGAGCAGTAGTGGGAGAAGAAGAGCCAACAAACATCATAAGTTTTGGAGAAAATATATTTCAAACATAAATTTCTCTTGTTTATTTCCTTTCCCTTTCAAACTACATACCATTGCTTTTAGCCACGGAGGTTGATTGTCTCAACTTTACATCACCATTCTTGGTTTTGTTAACTTTATAAACGTAAATGCGGAGAGATGTCCATAGCAATGTATTGCAGTCATATATGGCTACAGATCCTTAGGAGTGAAAGTACCATAGCATAGGACAAAAGATATTTGGAGGTGATGATGTAGTAAAAGTTGTAGACTTTCGGGTGTCAAAAGGGGGGCCTGCCTATATTCAAGATATTTTCGAGTTGTCTTGTTATGAAAGAACATGGGCCCATAGATGTGTACATATGATTTCTCATTAATTTGCTTGCTCAACCTTACGAGCTTTTTCATAAGTGTTGGTGTGGTCTTGGCATTCTGATGAATAATAAATTGTAATAATTTTCTCTCTCACTCACTCACCCACTCTGGCTTTCTCTAATTTAAATCTCATATTTTTACTATTGAAAATCAAAACAATTAATTGGACAACTTGTCTTGGATAAATAGTTGATATTTTTCTACACATGTATATGACAAGTATTGAAATATGAATTTTTTAAATGCAGTGAGCACATAGCGTTGAAAGTACGTGTATAGGTTAATGGGGACATGGGAGGATATGGAGTTGAGGCAACTCAGCAAAACTCTAACGACTGAGTTGAAAATTCTTATTTTAGACTTACCATGAAAAAGGCAATAGTTGAGGGAAGAAAAAAATGAATGGTAGTTTTGAGGAGGAAAGGAAATAAAATGTCGAAACCAAAAACAAGTTTAATATGACTAGTTCTTGTGGAAGAGGCTGCCTCTAACTGTTACACTTGAGGATCTAGCAAGTACTGTAAATTGTAGATACGCATATACAAATAAAGCTATTTTGAGTCCACACTCACTCTGAAATTGGTACCTTATCCTTTTTTACATACGTAGAATACATATGTTTTGGCGATACATAAAGACTGTGAGTGTGTAGAATACATGAGAGTGACACAGTTTAAATTCATCGGGGATGAGACCACCTGCTGACGGACTCATTTAAACTTTGTCTCTCTTTCACGTGAAGTTGACAACTTGGGATATCCAATCGTCTTTTTGGATCGTCCAATCTATCCTTGATTCTACTTTCCTCACACAACTTTCTCTACTAAGTCTCTTTACTTTTCACTTCCCTTGTTTTCCTCTCTCTCTCACTTTCAGGTCCATGTGCCGATCCGCCAATCCTTTTTTCCTTCTCTTGGTGTGCTATGTGCTAAGCACATAGTAAAGTAAATGCCCTGAATTCATTTATTTTTTTCTCTCTTCCCTTACCTTTTCCTCTCACTTCCTTCTTTCTCTCTCTCTCCAAGGACTTTTTTTACACAAACCTAGAAAACTTATTAGACTTCCAACCACCAAACCTCTTCAACTTGTTTCAAAGTCAGTCATAAGCAGATTTGCAGAAAGTTCACTTTTAAGTCTTCCACTTTTGTGGAATTAAAAAAATTTCAAATTGATTTGCCAGCTGGTTTGAATATATTTTCATCCTATAGATTTTCTTTCTGGGAAGTTTCAGCTGACTTTTTTTTTGACGGTATTAAAATTTATTTTTTTAATAAAGTCTCATAGTTTGGTTATGGAAATTATATCCGTGAATTTCTTTGTAAGTATTTTTTTGAAAGTGTTTTTTCAATGGGATTTTTAAATAAACACTGTGTTGCCTTTAATTATGGCATATTTTACGTGTCTTTGTGTATTATTTTATGTGAGGGAAATTTCATACAATTTTTTTTA
>JAQFXU010001635.1:0-26999 GCA_034693705.1 Spatulosminthurus flaviceps | reverse complement strand
TTGTATTACGATTTAACGAATAAAGGCTTAAGATGGTTGACAACTCTGTAAGACCTACGGGTATGTATCGGAGTATATAAACCCACATTTTTTTTTAATCCAACCCAACTGTTTTTCAGTTTCATCATTTTTTACATGTTTAGCTGTACTTGGGAATTTGGTTTAACAACATCTAACCAGATATTCTGCACTGATGAGATCCAAAAAGGCCGAAACTTGCACGCCTGCAGATAAGGTGTTATTCCAGATGAGGCGAGAGATCCCAGGAATAAAACAACTCCAGTCTCAATTTAGTAGTGAGAAAATTACCCACTTTTTTACAATACAATTTCTAATCTTGAAATATTTATAGCACTAAAATTTAGCATGTCTATAAATATTAAAAAGAGTTTTACAATTTAAAGTCAAACCTTGCAGATGTACATTCAATGTCATTTTACACTCTTTTAAGTGTTTCCGCCTAACGCTTTTCCTTTGAATGTTTGTTCAGCATAAATAGTAAACGCTGGGATGCAAGACGGGAAGAGGTATGGAGGTGTTGGATCCATTCTGTCTAAATTGTATTCTACAGGAAGGATGAAAGAAAGCAAAAAATGGGACTGAACTAAATGTTCTGTCTTAATGTTAAATAGCTATGAGCATGAGTAGACATTGGAAGGCGAGAAGTACGTACTTGTTTTTATTTATGCATTAAGAACAGTTTGGGTTTTGCATCCGTCCTTTATTGCCTTCCTGTTTATATATTGTGAGGTAGACAAATATGTGGAGAGAGAAAGAGAGTTTCCTAGACTTTGACTTTTAGTTAAGTTGCTGTGATCAATACCGCAGCTTTCCTTCTTCGTCAGACGAAGATGCAAGACGGGAGGAGAGAGAGAGAGAATCCGAAGCCTTTGTTGTGTTCATGGAATGGGGCAGGTTTTCAAGAGAAAGGGCAGAGAGGGAAAGCAACTCTGATTAAAAATTTACACAGATACTTAAGTCTAATTGAAACGCTTGTATTCATTTGAGATTTTCTACTAGGAAACTTTATTCCTACATCCAGCACTTCTTCAACCAATTTATTCCTTTCCTCCTTACTTACTTAGTTATAGTTTTAGTAAACTCTTTAACTCTCTGTCTCGTCCTCGGCGTCCTCTCTTTTCCATATAAATTATTTAAAAACTTTTTTCTTTTAACCCAGCTCCCATTCTCACTTTCCTCTTTTAATCTTCTCCTCAATTTTCCCTTTTCCCAACATGACAACGAGAGTCGACCTAATTTCCTTCAAACGCCATAGCTCCATAAAGTTTGGGTATGGCACAGGTGTTATTTATTTATAGTCTTCCGCCTTTCTCCGGCTCCTTTTAAAATCCTTATAAATCACTCAAATTAATTAAGCTCCAATTTATCCTCTTTCAAAAATCATTTATAATATTTTTAAAACACATAACACATGCTAAAACTAAATGCCCCGAATTACTTGTGGTGTTTTTCCGGACTGAAATTTTCCAACAGAAATAAATCCAATTGGAATTAAAAAATTGAATTAAAAGCGATTCCAAAGGTATGAAATGCTCAACGACATGTAAATTACCAAAAAATTATATTTTCATTTTCTATAGTCATTATTGGGGATTACTATAGGAAAAGGAGCTCCATTTATGAAATATGTGTTATTGTGTAGGAAGGAAGGCCGCACTTGTTGTCAATTAGACAAATTTCTGTGTGATTTTGCTACCGACCTATTCATATAGTATGTATTTTTCTATAGTTAATGAATTTTCATGATTTCGCACTCGTTACTTGACTAATAAAAATTTACAAGGGGTTTCCTCCATAACGAATTATTACTATAATAATTTTACTTTTATGTAAATGTAGGATTATAGACTGTAGAATTTGAAAGTAGATGCGCATAAATTGACACCATTTTGAAGGATTTCCTGGTTAATTACCCAATCATCACTTTCACCATGACGGATTTTTTTGCCCTCATTCATGACCAGTTCTCAATTAATTTGGCTCATCGTTTCTTAGAAAAATGTAAAATATTTCCAGACTCAGCAAAATTTCAACAAACTTGAATAAATCCAGTGGGAAAATTAAAGTTAAAATCATCCAATTTTTCGTGAAGAAAATTATTTGCACAAAGGAAAGGATACAAATAAAAATACATGACTCCTCCAGACCTGAACATGTATTTTACCTTCACCTGTAATTATATTCTGCATTTGTGGTACTGAAAGGGGAAAATAATGTGCGTTTGGTCTGAGATCCACCGTCGTCTGCTCTGCGTATACAATGCAATGGAAGAAGCTTGTCCATTTGGGAAGGTAAACAAAGACGGGAAGAGTTGAACCATAAGAATAGTAGGGAAGAAGGAGAGAGCAACCACAGGAAAATAAATTAAACTTGACAGATTGAGGAAATATTCAATGGATAGAAAGGATATAAGCAATAATATAAATAATGATGAATTCAATTGGTTTCAAAATCCTATTCCCCTCAAAAAGACATAAGCGAGTCTAGAGGGACCAGGGGAATACAGCAGAAAGGACAAATAAAATAATGAGAATTGGCGCGAGTTAACATATTACCCTATTACTATGTATTGATATTATGCGGGCTGAAGTACATACAGAGTAAAGGAAATACAAAGTGCCTGGCTCTTTCATCCCTCCGAGGCATAAATGTGGTCAAGGAATGATAATGCATTTATTATACATGAATCCATTGGAATTGCTATGCCTACGTGCAGATTTAAAAACAAAAGCCATGTAACCTTGACTCTCCATACATGATTGTAATAAGAAAAGAAGCGTAATATGATCCTACGGGAAGAGAAGTAAGTGTCCATGTATGCATAAATATTTAGCTCAATCAAATGCATTTTGACAAATGGATTCTCCTTCATATATATATTTTTTATAAACAATCCTTTTCAGAAAACATTTACATATGAGAGTTTATTCCTCAATTTAATTCCACCAAACGTAAGCCATATATAGTATTTCATATAGGCTGGAAATATTTTTTCCTTATCATAAACTTACATAGACTCTAGCTTTTTCTTATCTCTACAATTACATAAAATCACTTTAACTCTTGGCTCCAGGCTCACACGAGAGAGCAGAAGAATCGAAGAAGAGACGACATAAATGAGAACATTTAAAGAAAAATATATCTTTGATTCACCAGGAAGACCATACACACCCCTTTTCTCTCTCTCTCTCTCTCTCTCTCTCTCTAGCAATAGAGATCCTCCAGCAATTTTATTCCAATGTTTTTTTTTCATCCCAATGCAATGAAAAAAATGTATTAAAATGAAAACCATAATGTTTAGGTGAAGTTTTTCCAAGTAATTTAGTCATATCACTCTCATGATTACATACAATGACACATAATGACTATTTAAAGGTTGAAAAGAGCACTTTGGGCAAAGGAGGAGGGGGACATAGAACACAGTGTATAAATTTAAGTGATGCCATAAAGCCACGATCATGGTGACTGTCTACACACAAATTACCCTCTCCTCTTCTACATAACACTTCTACTATTGTACTACTGCAACGTACATCATATCCATCTTCATACATGTATACATTTCCACTGTAATTCTTGTCTACTATGACCATGATCATGGTATATGGGAAAAGTAGCATATTTAAAAAAAATCTCATATTAAATAATCTTATACATGTATAGATAATATAGGGCCTGCATTTAACGTCTTATATTACATGGCAATGAAAATATTATCTGGGCTTTTCAAGAGACTATTAAATGTTATTGCATCCATTGCTTTTCTTTAACTCCTTATGTAAAAGTCAATTGTTTCAACTATATATGTTGTCTCATCTTGTTCCTCTATAAAAAAAAACTATACAATAAATACAATGTAGAAAAATGTATCCTCTCAAGGAGGGACAAACATTGTTGTTCCTCATAGCCTTTTCAGCAGCTTTTACAAGCATGATTTTATTATGCAAAGTTAAAGAGAAAAATTGTGGGCTTTACACGCCGCATAGGCACAATAAAAAGCCTCTCCTCCTCTCATAATCTCCACTTAAATTTTACATTTTCATGCTCATTCATGACCCCATGAGTGTAATTCACCATTGTATTCATTCAACACTACTGTAAGTAAATAAGTACATGACAAACAACATTGGATTTAAGGATGGGCAAAATATGCGATTTAAAATTAAATGCTTTTTCCTATACTTGAATCAAAACTTGAATGATTTTTTCATGACTTTTTCATGTCTTCTTCCAACTCACTCCTAACTTAATAATATTTAGCCCCCCGCAATAAAAAATGTATCGTATATGATAACAAGAGGAAATTTCCCGTTAAAAAATTTCTCATATAAGATTCTTATGTGATTCATACTAGTCCAGCTGTAGCTGTAATAAATGGAGATGTGATTTTTTGTACAAATCCCTATACGCGTAAGAGCATAATAATAATTATTTTTGAATGAAATGTAAACATTTGAGTAATTAGAAAATATTTGGGGGTTGGAGGAGTGTGGATGCGCGTCGAGTAAAGGGTGGTAACTGTTTAGAAATACAGTAAAATGGGAAAGCTTTGTAGGATTTGAGGATTGGGAGAAGTAGAATGGACTAGAATATTTAAATGGCTCATCGCATGCAACGTAGACGTATTTCCACAGGAGCTTGAAGGTGAGTTGATGATAATCGTTTGAGTGGCATAGGATATAATGTTAATAATTGTGGAGGTGGCCACGGAATTGGGATTTGTTGTGAATGTTTGGGAAATGGAGAGGACGAGATTTGAGATTTGATTGGATTGGGAGAGTATAATATAATAGTACTTGATAGGCTTGTATCACAATTTCTAATCTCATCGTCCTCTCCTATTTGATTGCTACGGTTCCTCTCAACTTTATTGCTCCATATAAGCTAATACAGCAACTGTTTTATTGTGTAGTGTGTCTGCTTGGAGAGGAATGTGCAAGGCATGCTTTCTTGCTCACATACAGGGAATTTAAATGCAATAAATTATTATAGCTATAATACAGGGATAAATACTAACAATAAGTGCATATATAGGAAATAAATGGTACGCATGGAGAAAATGTTATATGGGATTTTAATAATGTGAATGCGCGTAGGTAGAATTTGATAAGTTGTAATTGAGGAATGGAATGGGAGAGTTAGTATAGTGAATTAATGTGATGTTTTTATATGTGCGTACCTGATATATTTGTAGCAATTTGGATGGAACCACACTGCCGCAGAGAGGAATGGAGCCCTCAAACATGGCATTAGTATAAATGCCTGCAAATAGTCATCGTATTTATGAGCTCTCCAAGCGGATGTCATGATGTAGGATGATGATGGAGAGAGAGAGAGAGAGAAGAAAAAAACTAAAGCAAATTATGATGTTGGTCCCCTCTCTCAGCATAAGAGTTGGAGGTGGATATGGAGACTTTAATATCCTCAAGTCATTTTACTTAAATTGTAGCTCTCAAAGTTTTCTCAAGAGTTTTTCAAATGAGATTAGAGTAATAGTCATGTTGTGGCACAATTAATGGCAGTTCAAAAGCTTTGGACTCGATTTAATCATACACATCTAAAAGGAAAAAGTCTCATCTTTTCTCTGTCCTTCAGAGTCAGAGACACAAGAAAACGATTTAGTCAGGAAAAGCTACCCCTCTCCTCTTCATATATTTCCATAGGAATATACCATATGTACACTTACATATAGAGCGGTGAAGTTTTGGTGGAAGGAGAGTTTTTGGAGGAAGAAAAAAACTCGGGCTTAAACACAATGACGACAAATTTATGGAAATGGGCTAAGACACGTATAGCATAAGTTTGGAACATATAGGCTAATATAGCAAGTTAGTAGCTACCCTTTCCCTCCCCCATCTTACGTAAGTATAACTATTTATACGTGTAGGACATATAATCTACGTACCTCTATAGCTTCTTCCATAGCGCACTGGTTATTAAAGACAGGATTTAGGAAATTACTTGACTGACGATTTTCTAAGTGACCGTTGGTTGACTCCTCTTGAAAAGTATAAGTAGTACTTTCGTCCTCGACTCTGTCGACTCTTATTACGCTCCTTCCCTCCCTTGCTCCCACGTAAATGCACATAGCTATGTACATACTACATCAAGTGTCTTTCCAGGAGCAAAGGAAACATTATGGCGGATATTGTGGGTGGGATAAGATGGGAAAAAAACTTTGAGACTCATATCATCAATCCAATTGCACTTGAATCATTTTTTATTTCCTCCTTTTTTTTGTATCTTCCATTTATTCAAAGGGAATAAACTCCAGGCTTTTTCCAAGCTCTAGTCTTTTTGCCAGTTTTTGCTTATGATTTTTGCGCATTGCTTCCTTTTATGCAAGAGCAATTTATTGTTAGAGGAGAATCAGTACAGAAAAATAACTGCTATTTTAAAAAAATATTAACACCATTTGGAACTGCTAAGGCTTAGGAGGCTGCTGCTAGGGGTTTCTACCGTACAAAAATGAATGACAAATTTTAAGGTCACGATTGAAATAAGTAGCGTTTGCTTAGAGATTAAAGTCTAAATAAATGACGTGACCTTTTGGAAGCAAATTAGTTTGGAATAAAATAGTGTTTTTTTTGTGTTCCAAAGACACTTATTTGATAATTTTGCATTTGAGAGATTTGCGGCATTGAGGCCTTGAGGCCTATAAGAACTATCCTGTGGTTTGCTAAGGACAAAAGTCATGCCAATAACTGTAATAATTAATGAATAGAAGTTAAGGAAGTGGACTTACTTTGAAACGGTTCATGTGTATTTGAAAGGTAAGAGCCATAAAATGTTAAAGGTTCTTTAAAATAAAATGTGAGAAAAGTGAGGGAGATAAAATTAAAATAGTGAAGAAGAATAGATCCTGAGAGACCATTCCAGAGGAGTTTTATTGAAAGTTTTTGATCTAAGTAATCACGTGTGGTTGTCTATAGCGGCATAAGACGAGGGACTAGTTGGGCAAAACTAGGGATGAAGAGTACTTGAACAGAGAGAATGACACGATTTTTCTACAGATATATATCCTGTAGAAAGGCAAGTTCCTGAAAATAAACATAATTAGTACTTTTGGATCGCGTGATGTGCCCAAATAAACGATATATTCCTTTTCTTCGAAAGTAATTTGTTGAAAAGAGACAATATAAAGAGCTATTTTGTCTCAAATTATAACTATTGAGTGGAAGAAAAAACAAACCGTACATTTTTCACAAGGGGTTCCTAGACACAAGGAAAACTCTCTATACTTATAATATATTACAATGGGATTAAAGTACTACATGAGGCGGTGAACATTCACACTGCCATTCACATCTCCAACTACAAATAACATGGCTTATGCTCTGTTCATACTAAAAAAAACTCCACTCTGTAATTCTCAATGCTTCGATTCTATGTACTTTTCTCCATCGCATCATCGTTCCAATGAGCAAGCTTTATAGTACATATAGTCAGAGTAGTATTTTACTATATACATACACTTACACATAATTACCTACGTGAATGGTATGAATGAGACGCATGTACGTATACATGGAAGAACGGCGGACATGAGACAAAATTATATGAGCACAAAGCACAACTCAAGTCAGTATTCTTTTTCAATGGGATCTTCGTGGAGGTACGGACACGTCAAGACTTTTGACGGCTTATAGCTTCGACTTTATACAGATGAATGGAATATACATGGACACAGCTTGAACAGGTACATGTCTACGCAACTGCCACCACATAACTTGTTTTATTAGAATTCTGTCTCAAGATAAATATCCATGCAGAAATACTTGACTGTGCCCGGTGGGTCCATCAAATAGTAGGAAAAATGATTCATTTGAATGTAAAGCCTAAGGAAATGTGTCCTATGGTTGTGTGTGTTGTGTGGAGGATATTTTTAGAAGATGGATGTGGATTTTATACAATCCAGCTTCACGTATCAGGCAAAGTAGTAGGAATTTCAATTTTGTCATTCAATCAATTACTTATTGCGGTTTGAGTTGTGATGAATTAACCTCTGATGGTCGGATGTAACAAGATTTCAATGATATTTGTTAGTTTAGCTCCATTTTTTGTTCAATGCACAAAATTCTTAGAATAAGACCCTGCAGTAGTAGAAGAAATAATGTTATGCTGAAAATAGCATGGATTTTAAACACAAGTCCTGAAAGATACTACGTGGTCATTTTCCTGGGCAAAAAATCGGTTGCTGCTCCTTTTTAGTTTGAATTTGAAGGAAACGCATATTTATTGAATTTTGAATAAGCTTCAATGACATTTTGATTTTAAAAATTATGATTGAGCTTACAAGGGTTTGAACCAACAGTGTCAGGATTTTTGTACCCTAAGCTTTTACGTCACTGTCTAACAAAGTACACCTGTTTATTAGGTGCCCTTTATGAGCGAGCCTTCGCCACTGAGCCTGCTCGCCTCTGCGACCTAAGACAACAATAGGATAGCTATAGGAATCAGCTCTGATAGTTGCGGTCAATCAAATCAATTTTGTAAGAGTAATTAAAAGGTGAAGATGCTTACGTCTAAAAAAAACTCATTATAAGTTATACGTTGACCTACGACCCCCTCCCCCGCCATTAAGGATTCTCCATTCAGACTATTTCAGACACATTTTTTACAATTTAAACGGTACAGAGCATACGGTGGGGCAGTTTCTCAATGAAACCTCAAGTAATGAATGATTTCCTTTTGCGGACACAAAATATATTTGAACATCTCTAAAAGCAACTATAGTGGATGTTTTTAGAGTCAAAACCTGCGTTTAGGAAAAGTATATATACGAGTAGCTATGAGTAACAAAAAGGGGATATTCTGTCTGAGTAGTAATTCAAGTTACCTATTCGAAAATTATTGGAGTGTAAGACATGATTCGTAGGGGATACACAAACACAATCTATGTTGGTCCTCAGTTTTTTTTAAGGGAAGTTAGGAGAATCCCAAGTACTTATTAGAGATTTCATTTAGCCACCTTAGAAATGTTACGGAGGTGGAAGTACAAAGTGTACCGTTCCTTATAGCAAGCTTAAAGGTCATGATGGAAATTACATAAGACGTAGAATCACCTGGACAGCAATAATTACGTCCATAAGGCAGTCGTTATCGGTCACTAATCCTTGCGTAGGACTTGTAAATACAAGAACTCAACAAGTACCCCTCACATGATCTTCCCATCCTCCCCGACCCATATTAGCTTTACAGACCAATAATACCAGCTACGACAAGCCATTAAGCCCAGACCAATGGACCATCCAGATTTCTACGTAGCTAATACTAATGTACTCAGCGTATAAGACCATGTACCTTGAAAGACACATGTTTTCATCTGAACTGTCTCTCTCTCTCTCTCTCTCTCACGTCCTATGTATCCACCACACCAGCCAAAAAAGGGAGAGAAAGGCCTGAGTATGTATTTCCTCTACTTTCAACAATACAAACAAACTTCGCGTGTCGGATAGCATTTGTGTGGACATAACATGTGTAAACCATCCTATGGACATGAATGAATTGCCGTCAACCAATTCTAATTTCCTCCTATTTAGCTCACAATTGGTTAAAATACTAGGGCCATTAATAGTACAACAAACGACATATATATTTTGAGTATCTGACTCCGTCGGCCCAAACTTATTATTACAGGAGAGATCAATTCCCCTCCCTCCTGTCTCCCTCCATGTATTTCCCTTACCTACGAACATTTTTTCAAACTTGGGTCTCCTCTCATCCCTCCCGTAAACCTTTTTTATTCTTCCTCGCAAAAATCTTCTTTTACTAAAGTGCTAAGCGTAATTACTATTTGCACGGCGGCGGTCTCCGTAATGATTCCTATGAATGTTTACTACAGCCATTGTGTACACAAAAAACCCGTTACGAAGTGCAGTGAGATTTCTTTGTAATAACAGCATTAATACCTTTACCTTTCCCCTCATTCTATGACGTAGAATTTTTTGAAACACCAACTATTTTACCCCAAAGTTCATTCCATCCAAAATCCTCCGCTCTCTCCCTTTATAAAAACACACAGACATTTCTTTTTCCTTTCCTTGTGTATTTTTATATGACCCATTTTAATGAGAAATTAGGCTCGAATTTTTAAATTGTACAAGCGTGCATAGGCGCAATGCATAATATGTATGTACGGAAGAAAAAGAAACTAATTATGAGAGAAAATACACCCGCCTCCTTTCAAATGTTAACATTAGTCATAAGAAACTCCGTAGGGTATAATTGGGCTTTATTTCATTCGAGCTGTGTGTGTGTGTGAACATTCATATAAATAGAAACGGGCCATGGATTTTTATATATACTCTCAGGCTTTATTACTTAGGGTGTATCTACATGTGTAATTACATATGGTGGAAAGTTTAAATAGTCATACATATAAATTCTAAATTAACTACATAAGTTTATGACTAAAGGCTCATATGTACATGTGATTAGTGCTAGAAACAAAGTATGAGCCATGGGCCGGTAGGCGGTGAATAAAGAAAAGCGGCTCTTAAAGCATCGATCAGGTTTATGACTTAATGAAGAAAGATTTGTCGGTTTGTTTTTCTCCGGATTTAGATGACATGGGAGATAAAATTTGGATTCGCCATAAAAATGATTGCTACATAGTAAGTTAGTGCGGCAGGAGCTATATAGTGTAGAAGTAGAGGTACATTGAGGGGAAGGCCTTATTATTCCCACTTCTAATACATACACACGCTCACATCTTTGATCTTTAAATTACCCTAAACTTTCCTCCCACCCTGGAATTTTCTATAAGATACACATATGGGGTTGGGGAGAAGGCCCCATAATATGTACAAGCAATTGAGACACTTTAGACTTGATATAAAAATGTGAACACGCGTAATTACGAGCCATGAGAGATAAATACTCATAGCGCCATTAAATGTGAATGAGTTAAAGAGGGAAATAAACTCATTCCTCTCCTTTTCCTTATATGTACTATTCTTTTTCTCTACCCCCATGTTATATCTTTATACGGCGCATAAATTCATAATTACAAGTAGTAATCGAAAATTGTGGAATAATATGTTTTTTTTTCTCCTCTCTCTCTCTCTCTCTCTCTCTCTCTGTCTCTGTCTCTCTCCAAAAGTTCTATAGACATTTGAAGCTTAATTGAAATGAAATAAACTATCCTCTTGTTCTCTTGTGAAAATTCACACGTTCTCATCCTTACATGATTATTATGACCGTCATTATTGTTACTTACAATGCTTTTGTTATTATTCTTACAAGCCGCTGTTGTTTTCCTAAAGAGTCAAATCCAAGCTTTGCTCAATTCACACCCCATCCCCATACATTTCACATACATATTTATTGAGGAATTTTCTCTGAATAAAAACTTGGAGCTGTCTCTGCGGTTGATGTATAGTGGTCAAATCCTCCCACAATCTTTTTAAAAAGCATTTTTATACTCAAAAAATTAATCATATTAAAAACAGAGAGATTTTTTACTCACCACCAATTGGTCAAACATTGGGAAAGCTTTCCATTCAATTTTTATATGCTGTAGCTCTATATACTATTTTCTATACTAACAATAACGGAGTAATTTCCAAGCTACGAGAAAAAACATTGCTCAGATATTTGTCTTCCCAAATGGATCGCATGAGGTTTACAACTAACTCTCGGACGTTGTATCAAAATCCATGAGGAATCCACCTTTTTCACCTCAGGTTGACTGGGAGTAGACTCTGTGTGTGCTTGTTGCTTGCTTGTTAATGTGAGTAGTAGCTGATGAAAAATAGCTATCTATAGTTACTATATGATAGATAATGCTAAAATAATTCTGGTGGAGTAGAGGCATTGATAGGATAAACATATAATATTATGGAGAAGGAAAAGCTGGGAAAATATTTTGAAAAATCTACCCGTGCTATGGTTTTAGGGATGAAAGGGTATTAATTTCCCGGAATCTCTTTAAAAACCATTTGCTATCATACACCATCACCATCAATGACAAATAGGATGATAAAGCTTAAGGTAAATATTAAAGAGTCTGTGGTCGTCTCGAGGGACTGAGGAGATTTCTTATGTATTTTCATATTTCACATATTATGTACATATAATGTGAGTACTATGGATAATGTTCGGTCATCACAATTCCATTTAGCTCTACTTAACATCATCATAACTATATAGATAGTGATTTTTTTGAGGAAACAAATTGTTAAATACTTGAAGGGTATAAGAGTAAATGGGACGAGAGTAGTCTAGTAGTTTAGTAAAGGCTGACTGAGAGAGAGATACGAGTTAATAGAATCGATTGTGGAAGACAGGTTGGCTGCATTTGTACACACACACACACACACACACATTGTTTGATTTCCTCAAATGGTTGTTGTGAAAGGAAACTCTTACAGTTACACGTACTTGACCTAGGCCTATAGAGAGTAATTACAAAGCGGCAAGGGCGGCTCCACTCTGAGTAGACAGACTTGTGGCTTGTCGTCCTTTCCCTTGAGTTAATATTTGTTCTTTAGTGCCTTTTGATAGCTTTCATCATTATCTCGTTCCAGTCGATTCCTCTGCATTTAAAAACAGATTTGCTCTCTACCTTTTTTTACACTGTTGATTTTTAGGAGGAACCTCCAAATCCACGCTCTGTCGGTATGATCTTGGCATTATTTCAACCTATCATTTTATTCTCAATATCTACTTACATATATATGCATTATGAGTATATAGAAAAATGCAGGAGTCTGTCTACATAAAAACTGAATTATGAAATCCGCTTACATACACAGAAACACACACGTCATATTAAAACCTACTTAAAAATCTTGAAAATAACTTGATGGTTGTCAGTTTTTATGGATATTTTCTTAAAAGGGATTTTTCAGGGAGTACGGACACATTATTAGGAAATAAAAAAAGACGTATGTGATTACTATGGGTGAAAAAATTAGGAAATACAATGTATGCATTTACCATAGTAGGAATGAGTATTAACGTGTGGCGGCTTTCAACAAATCTGAAAAAGATTACAGGTGCCCACAGGGACTATGTAGGATTTTTTTCAGGGAAAGAGAGAAAACTGATGAAAACCCTGCGAAAATTGGACAAAAAATATAATTGAAAGGTTGAAGGATTTTGGTATATAGGGAGAGTGGATCAGAGAGGATCGTATCAATTTTTCCTTCCAACACGTATACGGAAAAAGAAGAAGAAGAAGAAAAAAAAGGAAGGACAAGAAAGGAAAGAAGGAAAAGTTACTTGAGATGTAAAGGAACTAGGAAAAGAAGGTGAGGTTGAGTATTTTTGTGTGGAGGAGAAAAGCAAGTGGATGATGCTGTCAGGGGTGAGGGATAATAATGTTGGGACTTGGAGCTCTCGGAACTTTATCATTCTGAAAGATGGGTAGTGTCAAGAAGGGAATCACTGAGCTGAGCATTCCAACAACCAAGTGAGAATCCTTAAATCCTCAATGTGATTAGATTTCCACCTCTGTCAAAAGCATAAACATTTGTTTCCACTTCCCACCCTCTTTTCAACTACTCAAAAAATCATAGCTCTCTCACTCTCCCATCTCTTTACCTGTACAGCCCTACACGTAGCTCTATACATTCCTGGAGGAAGATTGCGAATTCCTATGTACACATCACAATGTGACTAGGAATAAGAAAAAGGGGGTTCTAACTTCCTAACTGCTTACGCTATTACCATATGATTTGGATGAGATTACAAGGAGGGCAAAGTTCTTTCCGTACCTAAATACATACTACTACACAAGAAACATGTGACATTTAAAGATAAAGCAGGTGGGTACGAGCCAAGCACGTGTATTAAAATTCTCATTATTTTTTTATATATTATTAGTATTATTGCTATTTATTCTCTAGAGAGTTCTTCCCCCCTTATGTGTTTACTAAAATGACCGGAAGAAATCCAATAATTCCATTTTAAATTTTAAACCTAATAATTGTTTTTTAACATTTCCTTTAAATTTTCTCACTTTTGATATATTGTGTGGATCATGTGAAAAACGGAGCTGGGATTGTTGCCCCAATAAAATTTTGAAGCATGTACCATGGATTTTTAGATTTAATATATTTGTTCGCATTACATGTTATTTTTATAATAATATTATTTGGTATGTCTGTGATAATAATAATTATTCTTTATGTATAGAAATAACAATATGCATTTGGGACGTGGGAGTAAAAGACTTGAATGAACGCATTGGGAACGGGGAAAGAGGAGATTAAATGGCTCAGCCATTCAAGTTGGGAAAAAGTGAGTTGGAAGAGTTGCGAGAAAGAGAGAGAGAGAGAGAGAGAGAGAGAGAGAGCGAGTCAAGGGTTGAAATGAAACTTTTCGCACCCATATGAAAAATTAGGTCTGTTCTCTGTTTTTCGTTATTAAATTATGTCTCAAATAGACATTTGTCTTTTACTCCTACCGCTTTTATGGCATCTAATAGACTTCACAAGTTTCCCTGTATTCTTATGGTTATTCTCTCTCTCTCTTGTTAATAGACATTAATTCCTCCCATATATGAAAGCAAGGCGGGGTTCAAGTTATTATATCGAGTATATAGTGTCCGAATATTTACACATGCTTATTATGTTCTATTGTACTACTACATCTACTTTATATATTCCCATCATTTTATTCTTATTCTCACTTTTTATTTCATCCTTTTCCTATGAATCTTCATCTCTTGAGTTTTAAACGCTCTGACATGAGCTAGGCCAATTATCTCAATGAGATATGTACCATGACATTTTCATTCATAGTTTACTCCCGAGAGAAACCATGTTTTCCCATGGAATTTAATACTCCACGGAAATTTATACACGTAGATATTTGAAATGAATACACTTTAGATCATTGTCTCCACTTCAGCAGCTCCCATTAACTTTAGTGATAAAGCATACGTACACTTAATAATATTACATCATTTACAAGGGTGAAGTGAACATATATATTGTTCAAGTGTATCAATCCAATGCTTGAAATATATAGACAAATAGCATTCTTGTATAAGATTATTATTTTCTGGAAATTAAATAGAAATATGCATGCATCTGGATAAATTGACCATTTTTTACACTCTGTACATTGACATCCTTTCTCGTTGACTCTTTCCCAGCATGTACTTATAACTTTCCTTGCATTGGAATCATATTGCTTCTGTTGCATTTAAAAAAAATAGGAAAAGCATAATATTATCTATTGAAGCGTTGGGATGAGCTCATGTTATTTTTTTTTGAAAAGGATAATAATAATATGAAAGGTAGAAATAAGTTGTGGCAATAGTGGAGTGGTTCCACTAGTGAAATCATGACTAAATGTTATTGGCATTGTTAAAATGATGGGTTAGTTTTACGGTGGATGTGTCAATAATGATATGATATTAGGCAACTTATTTGTTCTTATTTCCTTTGACCATTTCCCGAATGGGAACCTTTCAGTTCTCCACGTCTGTCTATGAATGAAGGTTGAGCTGGAATAATACATAATCCTACATACTTTTGTGGTTTCCCATGTTATTTCTTTTACGAGACTTACTCCAGTCCTATTTGTCCAATAAAAATAATAGATCATGCTCCCCCCTCCCCATGTTTAGCTCTCACATCTAGTTCTGTCCTGTATAATTCTGTCTCTTCTCTTCTTTGAACTTGGCCTCTTTCTTCGAAACACTTGTCTTTCTTGTACACCCTGCCATTTTATTTTATTTCAGACAATGCACACACACATTTTTACAATAATTATTATTATCCGTCGTCTCTCTTTTTTTCACGAGCAACTTTTCCCCTTTTTTACCATCCCATATATTCTTCTGATATATCTGTGAATGTGTTCTCATTTCTTGGTAAAAGACTCGCATACGGAGAGCACTGCACCTTTGGATAAAAACATGTGAATGACTCTGGATTTTCCCATTTATTTCTAACCGTACATTATACATACATATGGAAACTCCAAATACCGTTTATGAGAGTTCGTAGAAGAAGAAAAAAGCTTGAGAGGATGAGCCCTCACAATTAAATTATACAGCTGCTGCTAAAAAATATACTTTTTCCTATTTCAACCTAATAAAATTCCCGTATTAAATGTAGAAGCTAAATGAGAAAATGCAAACTGGAAATAATGGAAAAACTTGAAAATTTTTAAACTACTAAATTGTAGAGAGAGAGAGAGAGAGAGAGAGAGAGAGATTTATTACAATCCAAACAATTCAATGAGAAAAATTTTAATGTTATTATTTTCCGTTTTTTTTCTCTTTCTCATGAACCAGAAAATGTTCTAGAAAATCCAATCAAGTTGAAATTGACTGAAAAATCATTACTTACCTTAAGCAGTTCCTTCAAATGGACTAATATGATTGGTGGATGGACGTGAGGAGTAGAGACTATAAAATGAGCTATATCTGTAATGAAAGGGTTAAGGTCCATCCAACGACATCCTAATACACATGTCATACATATGTAAAGATCTGTACACAAAAGTTTAGTATGTGTGTCAATGTTAAGGGGGAAAATGCTCTTGGAATGAAAGAAAATGGCTAATGACAAAATAAATTAGAGTGGAAATTATCCCATTCTGCTGAACTTTAAACTATGATAGTTTGTTGTCAATCAAATTTGCTTTTCCTTTTTATTTTTATTGCTCTGTTTTTTTCTTCTCTGTACAGTTTCTCAATTCCATGTGTAGGATTTTGGATAAATGTTTTTTTCTTGAATTTGTTTATACATTTAATTATATAGTAGTATGTAGTATAGCATTCTTGTACTAAATAAGACTGAAGGAACATTAATTTTATAGTAGAATTTATAGAGTGGTGTGGGTGTCCTTATATGAACGTACACATTTGAAATCCTCGCTCCGTTTGGACCAAATTCTTACATGTTGTGAACTTGGTCTTTCTATTTACTTTGTATCGGAGTGTACTTCAATTAAAATACTTTCCAGGGCAATTCCCTGACTCAACACAATAACTATTTTAGTTTTCAACACGTTTCACATCTGATTTTTTACACGCTAAATATAAAGCTGTAGTACACTTACTTGCCTCTATTTAATATCTAAATGTGTGTATAAAGCATTGGGTTAATTATCTTTGTTGACAGTGAACAAGCCATTTACTTAAAGTAGTAATAATTTGATATAATGTGAGTAACGTAATAATAGTAATTGGCATAAATGCTAGAAAATATCATTGAAGGGAAATTTACTTAAATTGTAAAGCATAACAATATAATTGGTTCTCACTACTATTTAAAAATCTCTTACCCATGTTAAGGAAGATTGGCCATTAGATTAAGTTTGAGGATATAATAATAATTGCTGTAACACTATTTCTGACTCTATGAAACTATGTAGTAAATAAAGCCTGCCCCAAATGCAAGCCGCAAGTATATTTTCAATTAATTACAATGATTTTAAATTTACAATTACAAACGTACAATATACACACATGAATTTCACGTGTGTACAACACCCAATAATGAGGAGATCCTATTTAATGTTTCTCATTTTACAATTATGTACATCATCTCATATGGGAAAGGTTTGGAGTCCAAGCTATGATTCTAATTAAATTGTGCTACTATTGACCGAATGTGATTTCCTCTCATTAAAGACGTGAAGAGAAAAAACTCACTAATATTTACTTGCCCTGCATAATTAATTAACTAATTATTATTGTATTATATTTGAACCCCAAAAAACTGGTAGGAAAATTAAAGCTTATCGTTTTTATAACTAATGGAAAAGAAATTGCTCAAGCAAATCAATTTTGTAGATTGGAAAAGAAAAAGTTGACTAATATCTATAACAATCATATTTCTATACGCATGGAAAAAGTGTAGCCAAAAGGTAGGAGAAAAAGCGTGGTAAAAGTACCTAACATAACTTGTTTAAAGTTGGTAATTTCATTAACGCTCGTAGATGACTCCAAAGCAGGGGGATTTGATTTAGGAAGGGAAAAAGTGAGGATAAAAGTTAATTACTTGGAGATTGGCTTTCTGTCACAATTCTCCCTACTGCTGTAAGGCTCTTACCATATGCCACCTATAATGCTAATTCTATACACCTCCACACCTGTAATTACCAATTCAATTAAAATCTTAATTTGAAGAAGTAAAACATTGAAAGGCCCAAGCTTATTTTGACAGAACTTTCAAGAAAAACATTGGTTTTTTGAGATTATTTGTTTTCTGCAATAAAGATAATATGCTTGAATAGACGAGCTAACAAATGCAGTGTAAATTATTTTATGGGGGTAGTTTTCTACGCCTACAACACGATTTAGAAAATTAAATTTACAGAATCCATATTATGTATGACAAAACATTTATATTTTGTAATGATAAAGATTAAAAAATGTCATACCACTTCCACGACATTCACTTATTGAAGAACACATTTGTCAATATGGCGACCACAGCAGGAGTGTGGAAAAAAGTCCGGAGATTATAACAATCAAATTCACATGCATTGACCAACGTTTGTAAATAATTGTCTTCGTAGCATTATTTTTGTATACTACAGACACTATACCGTACATAATAAATACGTTGTTTTTAAAATCCGCGGATCCATAACATTACTTTGACTATTCATGTATAATTAGTTGTATAGGAGGATCGCTAATAAAATTTGTGTAGGAAAATTTTCGGGTGGATAAAAATTGAAGAGAGAAAATGTTAGAAACACTTGGTTAAAAATCATTGATAGAAATTGTGAGTGTCGTAAATACAAAAGAATTATAAGGAGAGGGTTTTTATGGTTATAGAGTACGAGCATCCCAGGAGTTGGGAGCTCCATTAATTTGTATAATAATTAGCTCTGTTATAATTTATTACTATACATTGGATGATAATAGTCGTAATTTGTGAGTAGTAGCCCTTGTAGAATAAGACAGAGTTGTGATAGGACAAGGTGCTTTAAGTAAAATGAGATATGCACAACATACACAGTTTATACACATGTTTATAATTCTATGTAATAATAATAATGTGTATATGAAATAATGGTGGGAATTATCAGCAAGTAATTTGTAGAAACTTTACATCCGGTGAAGTTCTTGAGGGTGACAATTGAGTATCGGAGGAGGTTGGAGGAGGAAGGGATCCCGGGGACGGGCCCCACCCTGATCGTCCTCCAGGTCCAGCATCAGAGGGGTAGACATTTTTGGGCATGGCCTCAGCTTGAAGTGAGATCATCAAACGGGTAGCGGCCTGCCTTTCAGCTTCCCTCTCCTCTGCCGTCTGTCTCCTACAATTACACCACACCAAAAAAAAAATAAAAACATGCATTTATTTCCATTCACCATATAAAACCATTCATTTTTTCCTCCTCAAAATTCACCGACAAATGTACCTTTCAATTGAAATACCCATCTTTGTTTGTAAAACGTGACTTGTATGTGCATGTGTATGTATATATGTACCTAAGGGTAATATATTATGGGCAGATTTTTAGGAAATATATTTAAGGGAGAAATTGCTGAACTTTGTGGCTCCAGTAAAATTCATATATGTATAGTGTATACACGCTGTAGTGTATACTATGCGACAGTTTGTTTCTTATTAGGTAAAAGAGCTCGTGGTAAAATACGAGTGAAAAAATTATTGGAAGACATGCATTAGGACAAGGAGCATTTCTGACTTTTCATTCTCAAAGGAATTGCATTTGCCTCACTCACATTTACAATAGGTTTTTAGACGGAAGGCTTTTTCCTAGGCTTCCTACATAGGCATTTATCATACATGTTATAATATGGAGAGGCTATTATGAACATAATGGTATAAAAGGGAGGGGATACATTCGAAATGTATACGCGGACTTTTCTTGGGCTGTCTGCATACGTATATGAAGTATAGAGAGAGAGAGAGAGAGAGAGAGAGAGAGAGAGTGAGGGTAGAAGAAAATGAATTTGTGGATATGAAAAGGAAGCTGGAATCCATTTAGGTTGTTTTGTGCAGACGTAGACGGTGGTGGCGGAGGAAAGGGAAGAATATGGGACCAATCATCATATCAATCAATCATAATAAAAGGTCTAAGCTCTAACCAACAAACTGGTTCTTTCACCATCCCTTCACTCAATATAACATGCTCCTTACTTTCTGGCTTCTGGTTTTTATAATGTTCTAAATTTCTCCGCCTTCTCTCCTTCCAATGAAATTCTTCGGAGCAAGAGACGCGTGCTAGTTAGTAGTGCTCCCTCGTACAACCAAACATTGCCAGATATTATATTATTACACCATTATTATTACTACTACCCCTTGTACTATAATGTACAAGAACTAAATCCTGTGCTCCCCTAAAATAAATATCATTTTCAATATTTTTTTCCACGCGTGGAATTTACTTACTAAAAAACATCATTCTCGCCTTATCAGTCTTTAATTAATTTTTAGTGGATAAAATAAAATAATATGCATAGTAACAAATAAAAAGAGATTTTAAGTCCTTTCCTCTTCCAAACAACATCCCATTCGAATTGCCCATTTAATTGGACAGTGTGCAAAAATTCATGGAACTTGTAAAATAGGATTTTTCGAATAAAAAAATTTGATCTTGGGCGAACCCTACAAGGAAATTTTTTAAATCCGCTAATTTTATTCTTTAGGAAAAAAAACATTTGAATGTTTAACAATAAATAATAAATTCTCAAGTACTAAATTTATATGAGAAAAATACGTATGAAAAGAGCTCTTTCAAAAAAGGTACACGGCTCGTACGGATACCTGGTAACGCTCCATGACTTTATTTAAAGTAAATTAATGGTACTGAACTATATTGGAGCAAATGTATAGGAAAGTAAAATTTCCAAGTAAGAAAAAGGTTTTTGAGTAATTTAAACAAAAAAAAACTTTTGAGAACCAAAGTTGTTGTTGACGTTACTATAATAGTAATTTGAATGGAAATAATGTCAGTTAAAAATAAGTTATTCAAAAATTGGGGCTATGTCGTTCTCGTGTAAATACATGTAACTTGTAGACGTACATGTAGGATATACGTAGTCCAATGGAAAAACTAAATGAGAAAGGAATTGCGTGCGAATAAACAAAATGGCCATTATAATGTCTGACGGATTGTTATAGGAACGTGAGTAACGGGAAAGTGAGCGCTTGACGACTTGGACAAGTTTCCCTCTAATTCCTCATTCTCGTGCCTGAGCTAATCGTCTAAGTTAACTTGTCATGCAATTCCTATATTCCTTTCTCATAGGATATTGTACTACAAATAAAATAGTAACATGATGTGGAGGTTTTATTGAGTCCCTCTCTTAATTCAGAACACAGAACCACCTTTGTCCCTGGTCGAATTTGAAAACATGCATTATATCCGGTCTATGATTTACAACTGGATTTCAGCAGGGACAGCTCTTCCATTACAATATACTTGAGCAGGGAGGGAGACATTTATAGTCATCAAACTTCTCATATGATGATGATTTATTTCATCAAAAGGGGTTCTGCATGTCATCAAATCCATCCAACAATTTCCAGCAATATTTTCCGTTTAGTCCATGCAATGTATAATGACGAAAGTCTTCACATCCTTCATTAATGTATGTAAATTGCCATGGTCTGAGAAAATATTTTGCATAAGAACATACTTTTCTTTCTCTATCAACTGTCACGTAAAAATAGTAGAGTATATTTTAAGAATGATATTTTTCCTTACGTAAACATTATTTGTCCACAGCAATAAAAATACATATAATTTACAGCAAAAACATGTGTACCCAAATACATTGAAATATGTACTACTCAACTTTTACTATAGCATGGTAAGAGTAGATTTATGCCGCCGAAAGTTTACCACTACCATTATTAGTTGACATATAAATCCAGCTGAGCCTACACACTGGGCTACATAAAATCCTATTTCTCATAAGTACTTATGAAAATATCATGTCGGAAACGTTTGTTTAATTACAGTGATTTTCATAATTCAAAGCAGTGGACTCTTTTGCTATAATAAAAAAAAAACAAAAATTCTCCTAGTCATGCAAAAAAATTGCACACGTTCTTTTAGGTGGGCTTAGAATTTTATTTCCATATTTGTTTGCATATAAAAAGAGTACTATGAATTTATTACTTTTCTTACTTTTAGGTAAGTTTATGGAAAACCATAGGTTTTTTCCATAGTCAAAATGTACCCACACAGTCGTAAAGAGAGGGGTGAAGCTTAGGTGAGACAAATATGTGTATAAAAACAACGTACATATTATGCTTTTAGAGGGGAAATAAGGTTGTGTGTAGCGTTGAGGATGATTCATGGAGAGAGGGTTGAAATGGCTCAAAAGCAGGTTTTTAATCTCATTGATTAGAATCCAGAGTTTAGTGTATATAGGATTGCGTCTGTGGTTATCAATTGGCATTAAATTATTCACACTAACTAATAAGACGGAAATCAAGTGCACATCACACATACGTTCTACACATACAAGCTGAACCTTATGTACTACACAACCAGGAAAAATGCACTTTTTATATGTCTGCGTACCCTCGCCAATGTATCATTTGCAGATAAGGTCTCTGAGTTTACACACAATTACGAGGCCCTAACTTTCACACATACAACACACACTATAATATTCCTGCCCATCTGCCAATAAAAGTCATACACTATCACGCATTCCAAAAGTCATAACAAAAGTATTATAACTGGGCTTTACCTCACAATAATTGTTGTATGTCCCGCAAATATTTTATTTTTCACAAAAACACGTACAAATACTTGTCTATAGCTAATGCTAGTAGATTAATTAATACCTCTGTACATGCAACGTATCGGGGAGGATGTCAAATAATGGGTAATTTGACATAAATGAGGGAATTCCACTTAATCGGCGAGCAATGGCCTCATACTCTCAGCCTTTCCCCCCTATAGCAACATATGGACAATGGGAAGAAGCAATTTTAGGGTGAATCATTCCATTCCCAAGAATCCTATGAAGGTGTGCTGTTCATCCTCTTACATAGCAAATGAATTGTACAGAAATTTGATTAACTATGCATAGCCAAGCTGTGTTTTCGTAAGAAGGATTAGGATGAAGGAGAAATGTCATTTAAAATCATAGGAGTACATTAAATTGAATTACTTGATGTCTCTCGGCTGACCATTAAAAATGTTTTTTCCCCTTTTTCTCAACAAGAGTGGTTGCTATGTATGTATACAAATTGTTTAGACATGTCAAAGGAATGATGAGACATGTGTAGGTACGAGTATAAGAGCAGTAGTAGAGGTACCGTAGGGAATGACTTGAACTGGTTCTCTAGTGTAGGAAAAGTTGGCCAAAGTATGTATATTAATGTTTGGAGTGTAAAGTCAAGTCAGACATTTGTAGCTTTGTGTAAAGTGAACGATAGCATTTACTTTGAATTCACTTGGTAGCAATTATTGATCATCCTCAAAGCTGAAGATGTTAATTCGAATTCTCGAGGATGCATTAATGATTAAAACCAGGAGGGATTAATTATGCAGCGGTAAAAAGGGAACTATACTTGGAGGAGAAGCGCCTTCAATTTATAAGTCAAGCTTCTTCTGGATATATTATATATCTTTTGGGCCAAATGTGTCTGCTCGTCTCTTCCCTTTTTCTCTCCTCCCTATTATACATATATAGGGAAAACCATAGCCAAGTTCATGCACGAACATACTCCAAACAATAATAAGCACATCCATGAAAGTTATCTTTGTAATAGGAGAAACATCAGATCACACGGCGCTCACTCTATATACTCCGCTGACTGAGGGTTTATCCTTGCCTTGAAGTATATTAGTCATGAAATACATAGAAGATTAATCGCCAGAGCTTAGCAAGAGCTTGAGGGAAGTCTCCAAGCGTGTACATACCAAGGACTCCATTCTCCTTCCGCCTCTTCTTATACTTTTTCCCTCTTGCATATATCCACAATATCCAGTCTCTACAGAAACTGCTAGAGACGGTGTAGAAATGGAGGCAAAAACTGAAAATCGTTACGGTCCAGAGGGAAATTGCTGTTGAAAGCTGTGGAAAGATAGGGTCGTGTCTCGGAGTCAAGAGTTTTTAGGATGAAACTAGCATAAGCAACAAGATGAGCCAAGCAATCCAAAAAGTTTGCTAAGAAATTATATAAGATTGAACGTGTATAGTAGGGGTTGGGAGTAAAAACCAGGGGAAATATGAAGAACCAGACTTGTGAGTCACTAGGTTTCCTTTAAATATAGTTTATAGGATTTTTTTTATCATAGCAGCGGAAAAAGTAGGAGCAAAACATATTTTCAAAACTACCCCTGCCTACCAGGCAGGATGAGACAATTGTTTGGAAAAGTCTGGAGCTTTCTACACTACTTACTTTATTAAGGCTAAAGCATCAATATTTTAATAATGAGTACAAATTATTATGAAGGCTAATAAAAAAAATCATCTCTACTTGACGGAGAGTAAAAAAGGAGGTATCAATAAATTGGGTTGCTTGTATCAATAATGGGAGGAGAAGCATGGGATGGGATGAGAAGTGAAATAAACTTGGTTATAGCTCTACAGATGAGGACTCCGTAGATGCTTGGGCTTTGGAAGATGTGCTTGGAAAAGAAATGAATGTTATAGGGATTGCCGTAAGGAAAAGGAAGACGCCGTAATTAGTTGCTCTAATGGTCTTTTCATGTCATCGAAACAAGAGGTATCGTCATGTCGCCAAGCTTTTTACTCCTCAACCAAGTCTTATGACCTTTCTCAAATCTCTCAAAACTTCAAATAGTCACACATTTCAATTGGATTCCCCCCACCATTCAACCATTTGCTTCATGCTAATGTTATGATATTATTATTATTATTATTGCGTCCAGCCTTCGTCAGACTATTCCATATCTTCTTCATGGATCCCATGGGATGAAATGGTGAAAGAATTGACTCAAGGCACGAGGGCTGGGGTAATGCCTAATAACCTCAACCTTTACTTTTTACTATAGAATATATTCTGCTCAAGAAAAAAGTGTTCTCTCAAGCTGTCAGGAGCTCCTTACTTCTCTCACTCATCTACTTCAATTTCAATGTATTTACTCATAGCTCCAGCCCTTCTGAACGGGGCAGATGATGGGATTGACTGATGATGGTCACTTGTTAAGACAGCACTTTCAAGACATGATCAACATGTTAATTGGCCTTTTTTATGAGCAACTCTTGAAAAAGTACCAGTCACACCAGAACACCACTCTCTTTTCAACAAGCTTCATCTCTCATTTCTTCTCTCCACATTCACCCACGTAGTAGTAATTAATTCATTTTTATTGAGACTCATCACTTCTTCTGTTAATTCATTATTATTTTGTGTGCTAATGACATCACATGTGTAATTTGAAGAAAAATGTAGCTCCAATGAAGAAAGCAATTTCCATAGGAGAAGGATAAATCCCTTTAATCATTTTCCGTGTCAGGCGTATAAATACTTAAAAGCATTACCTTAGTAATTAAAGCCTGACTGTTGCCTAGAACGGAGTGATAAACTATTACTTACCTTAGAATTTTCCAAGCTTGTTACTTTAAAATAATGTTTTTTTTTGCCCCGAAATTAAAAAATGAATTTAAAGCCTTGCTTTGGAAAAAGCTTTGCGGTCAAAGTTTCCCTAATAAAACATTGGGTAATTTCATTAATATACATATAACTTGTACGTTTTTTCTCCCCAGGGGTTCAACCATCGTATTTGCATACAGGAAAATGTGTGTAAAAATTTGCAAGAATTTAACAATAGGAAGTGGTGGACAATATTAAAGCATTTCTATTATGATTTTTGGTAGAAAATACATAGGAAATTGTCAAGAAAGGTCATAAAATAGGAGTGACTTTTTAAAGAAGAGTTGCTGGCAATGAAATGAATAGTGAAGAATAGATAGTTGGCTGAGAAGAGAGGCAAAAAAGTATTGTAAGATTATTGTTTTGGTCGTACAATAGAATCTGTCTGTGCACTTTTACGAACTAGAGAAATTCCTCTGACTTATTCTTTTAAACTTTTCCATGATAAGTTTGGGCTTGAAGCGCATTGTATGAGTGTGTCTTGCTCTTATCATGACGTTCTATTAGGCTTTAAAGTCTGGGAGACAAATGCATGTATGTGAGTCTTGTGTTCCCAAAGCCCGGCGATTAACTTTTACGTACACATGAAAGTATACACTCTTTTTGTCAACAAAAGTATTACACCTACTAAATACCATGTCCTTTGGGTAAGAAACCCATTTAGAAGGACTTACATGAACTATTTAAAGGTTTTAGGCACGCATCTCTCTTAGTACATGGTGTATCTCCAAACAAGATCAAGAGGTAGCCTACTTTCTGACGTCCCATTCTTTTTTTAAGAGAGACTTTTCTTGAGAGACTTTTCTCATCTCCTCTTCCCTTCCCTTCCTTTGGTCGTACTCATTTTTAAATGCGGATTATCAACTAAAGAGCCATTAGATTTTGTCTTTATCCTCCGTTTAATCGTATTCTATGCATTTGTGTGTACTGTCGTGGATTGATTTGAGTATATTTGAATACCTTTCTCTCTTTTAATAGTTTTAATGGTTGTGGGACAGAGAGAGAGACTCAAAGGGAGCTGAGTTGTTACATATCTTCCGGTTTGACTCAACTCATTCTTCTCAATAAACATAAAATGTTTCCATTGAAATCCAATGGGAGGATAATACATGTAATGGTAAGTACACACTTGGTTGGTGGTACTTCACTTCCATTTTTAACGATTTAATTGTTTCCATTCTATTCATAATCACTTTTTAAATTCTCACTTTCAAATGAATTACGTGTAAATGGTGCTGCGGAGTTTTAAAGGCACTTCTCAAACCTTTGATAGGTTATCAACAGTTTAGGGACTGGGCTTTTTCTATATGCACCTTCACATACACAGTCACATTAAAAGCTACATCTTAGCACACTAAAAGCTACAGCACTTTACTTGCGGCAACATAAAAACAGTCCAAAAAGATATCCTTAAGGAAATAACGAAGAGAGTGTTTACGCTTTCTT
>JAQFXU010001634.1:0-27001 GCA_034693705.1 Spatulosminthurus flaviceps | reverse complement strand
TATCGTGTTATTGACGCACCCGCAATCGTTGCTTGAAGGGTTATCACCCCACTGGCAATTTGCCAACTGCTCAACATGTCAGGTGACTGAATGAATGTGCAAGTACAATGGGAATAACAATCCATACAAGTAGCTCCTGCATATATCTAGCCTCTAGTTTAAAAATATTTTTTTTACCATTTCCAATGGAGTCCTAGTAGTGCATGCGTCACACAACCACCATGTCCTCTATGTACGTCGCTACTAAAATACAAGCTTTCTCTCTCTCTCTCTCTCTCTCTGGCCCATGGAGCTGGGAATCAGTGGGAGGATGGGAGGAATGATAAAATATATATTTTTGATGCCCATTCCCAAAGACTATAGAGAGAAATAATGCTTGGGAAACAGATGACAGTGATGAGTTTGGAAATTACTAGTAATTGCTCACCAGCCTTCCCCTTTTCCTCTCCCAAGGCTCATAAATACTAGATATAGATTACATTTGATAGTTTGTTAGATAATATGAATTCCCGCAAAGTAATTATTTGAAGAAATCATGTTCATTCTGAGAACTTCTTTTGAAGTTACGGCACATATGATTATTTCTCAAATAACATCCATATATCATAGTAGACTTGGCATTGTGACGACAAAATCAAAGTAGTTACAATATGACTGGAAATGTGAGTGAATTTCTAGGGGAGAGAAAGAGAGAGAGTGAGAGAGAGAGAAAGCAAAAGGAGAGAGAATATTGGGAGAGGGGAGGATTGGTGTATGCATGGGAAATCTCGTTTCCTAGGACTAAGTAATAAAGAAATCATTGCAGGGGCTTCGTACCATAGTAAACTGGAAGATTGTAAACCGTCTCTTGTTGATTCGATCTATGTGAGTCTATCCTCTCTCCGTGTGTACCAATACAGCATGACCAACATGTAGCTCACCCAGGAATGGTTCCCATCAAGGATAAAAGCGAGTTTAAAATTTTTTCACCTAGTGTGCGTATATATCTGAGTATGTAATATACTTTTACGGGAAGATCCCCAGGCGACTACTAGTACCTAACATGAAACATGAACAATGTTCAGAGCTGTGTGAGTCGTCGGGTGAAAGTGACTCGAATTCAATTTCTTGGCCATGTAACATAAATGATGTAAAGATGGGAGAGAGGAAAAGAGCCGGGGAGAAAGAGAGCTGAGCATGGAATAACAAACTTGCTTAAAGAAACAAATAGTTTTCATTACATCCATCATCTATTCATCCAAGCCTTTTCAAATATAATTCTTGCATGGTTGACAGCTACGCCGTTGATTTCATGACTTTCTCTCCAGATGTTGTTAAATTTGCTTAGAAACATTTCTTCCCCATGGAATTTTCAACAGTTGGTTTAGTAGAGGCTACCAATCATTGTATTTATTTACTAGTAGCACATTTTCTGCGTCGCTCTCAGATTTATGATTTCTATGTTCGTACTCATGTGTGCTACTCTATCTCTCTCTCTCAATTATTCTCTCCTATTCCCATAGAATCTTATTATTCCTGCACCTAGGAGGAAAATCATGTGTAACTACTGTACTTTCTACGAACGTCATTCAAAGAATATTATTTTCAATTTTTCCGAGAATCCTCTTCAAACTTAATATTTTATTGTAAAAAGTTATCAAACTACGACTGAAAAGTTAGTACGTCTTACGTGGGGATTCTGAATAAGCTGAAACTTAAGCTCTCATTTTATGGGAAAGCTTTAGAAATTAATTATTAATAGTCAAACTGCTAGAAGAAGACTTGGACGTTAACTAAGTAAGATAGTATAAATTCAAGCTCAACAGATACAGTCCCTTGTCTTTGGTTGATATGTACTAGAGAAAAGGAATGGTTTAATAATGCTAAAACTATAAGAATCTATACAAGTACATTTCCTTTTTGAGAGGATGAAATATTTAGGCTAAAGTAGTAGTAGTAGGAGAGATTTAGAATGTCCAAGAGCCAGACCTGGAATATCAATAGAGAATGATCTTTCAACCATGGGTCGAGCACGGTAGTTAGTACATGTACTAATCTCCTTTTCCTTAGACGAATGGCTCTTAATCTTGTTTGTTATCCGCTTTACAAACACGGACATCCAAGCAGTGTAGTAGTTACAAAAAACCAATTCGCCAATCTGTAATAGGGCAAAGTCAAAAAAGAAATGGATTTTTTTATTTTTTTCCTTTTTGCATTATTCAACTATCCCTCTACCCAAAGAAAAAAACGGTTGGCGGGAGACGGGATATTATGAACAAGGAGTACAGTAGTAGTCATTGAGACCCCATTAATGAGTAAAGTAGGAGTATACATGCAAATAGATGAATTTATTATTCATCAAATTACCATTATCACAAATTTAAATCCCGACTCTTATGGTCTGTTGATAAAAACATAAAAGCCATTATCCTCACGACGATGGACCGTGCGAAAAGAGAAAAAAAGAAAGAATTGACAATGACAATGGGAAAGACTGCTGACGGAACGATAAATTTCCCAGTGTAAATGAGGTTTTTTCGTGCTTTGGAAACTCCATCAATAGACTACATTGGCTAGAAAGAATGGCTTACTCTCCTGCTTACATGTTTTTTTTCTATTTTCTCCAAGAAAATACATTAATTCCCAGCTAATCAGCTCCGTCTTATTGACCAGACTTTATTGTTAAAAGAATACAAATGAATGAAAACGGGTCAAATCTTTTGTACGCAAGGGATCCCACAGTTTTTCCAGGGCAGGGGTAGATAAAAGCCCTGGGTATATATTTACATGACAGGTATACAAGAAATCTTGGGTTTTTTTTTTCAATCAATTATTATATTGTAATTTAGCAAATGGAAAGTAGAATTTATGACGGCCAGCTTGTGGATATGGATACAATGTTAATTAAGTGAAGGGTTGTGGGAACTTTGAGAGAGAAAAGAAAGGTGAGCTGAAGTTGAAGTAGGAAGAAAGAAACTTTTGACTTCAATGTAGGATATATTATAAAGGCTCAATATGTTCAATCAAGATCTATTATAAGACAAGTGATTGAAAGTTATTGTGAGAAATTTTAAGACATTCTCTATTGTCATCCTTACGTATAATATAGTAGGAGAAACACGATGTAAACCTGTTGTATTTTTATTCTTGGCAGTAGTTGCGCACCAATCTCCTTCACTTATTGACGTTTTATTGAAGTTCTGTCTCAATGAAGGTGATACAGGAGGGAGGGGGGAATGAAAAGCAAAGCAAAGGCGCCTATTGTGGCAGTAACCTGAGTAAACACACAAGCAAGAGCAAGCATAATACTTACAGAGAAACATATATTACAAGATTTATTTTTACAGGTAACTGGTACGGACAGGTGGTTAAAAAGACGAGAGTTTCCTTCAAATGGTGAATAGAGTGAGTACAGAAGAAGACTTTTTCCTCCCTTCTAAATGTTCAGCCGTGTCATGTATACATATAGAGAGACAAGAAAGTCACTGCGATGAAAAAAAAATTCCACGTATATTTATATATAATGCTCAGATACTTTTAGGGGTGATCTATAAGGAAGAACTTTAAAGAGTTTCTGAGTGTCTGCTTGAGTGACTATGAACAATCCAACTTTTACCCTCCCTCCTCTATAATTTCTCTTCATTTCTCCCCCACCAAATTGCTACTCTCAGCTTTAATTTAAAACATAGTGGATTTCGGGGCTACAAATTATGTAATGGACTTGAAAGCTCGCCCATTCCTATCCTCAGAGGTGGTATGAAATAATCGTAGCAGTTTAATAAATTGACGTCCTTCAAATATGCTCATGTTATTAGTAGTAATGATTATTGGATAGGGTAAAAATCATTAATGTCAGAATTAGCAAAATTAATGGCATGATGACTCAAAGGCTAAAATAAAATTACTTGATGAAAACACACACACACACACATAAATAGCTACATACACCCAAGGAGTATATTATACATGAATGGACTCACACGTACGTGGGTGGAGAAGGGAAAAGTCTAAGAATCTCCAATGCTATGTACGTGCAATGCATGAGCAAATAATGAAAGAAATAGAAAAGGACAAGGGGAAGGGCTGAAAGCTGACTTTGGTAATCCCGCATGTTGTCTTTAGTAAATTGTATAGTATAACATACGTATTGAGTCTTATACATACTCCTTTGAATGCTGACCTCATCCGTCTGTCAGTGTAGGTAAAGGCTTTTTCAAATCCAATCCATATCTCAATTATTAAAGATAAGAGCAAGATGATGCTCTTGAGGAGTTTCTTTACATGAATTTCTAATTTGACATTTGAGTCGTAGTAGTTTCATCCTCGGCCTGTAGCTCCTCTCATCAACATTACTTCTGACGTTACAGAAAGAATAAAGAATGCTTGTTAAATACGGTCTGCAAAAGTCAAAAGTAGCATGGAAAAAAGGGAATATGGAATTCTTTGAAAGCTTTTCTACGACCAACAACATGAGAGAAGAGAGAGAGAGAGAGGAGAATCATAGTATGTCGTCGCTTAGTAATGAAAGGAGAAATACCACCTTCCATTCCACATATTTTCAAGCTACTGCCCTTGGCTTGTGTGTAGATTTTTCCTTTCTTCTTTTCACTATCATTCCATACTCTTCAATGAATTATCCTTTAGTCTAGCACTGTGTGCAGAATTTTTCACGGATGTAAAAAAAAAAAAAAAAAGAAGGAGAGCTGGAGAGAGTCTAGGATTATGAATTGACCTCATTTAATCCGTTGAAATGGGTGGAAGTGTAGAATGGGGAAAACTACTAAGTAAGCTATAGGGATATTTCTCATACATGCTTGTTCCAAAGCCATTTTGCTTTTCATCATCGTACATCATAACCTTCATAAGTCAGAGTGAAATGATGGGATCCAATGAGTAGAGACCAAAGAAAAGTGAAATATTCCCAAAAGTGGCTCACTTCATCCCATAAGCTTTCCCCCCATTATTCTTTACATTTCCCATCCCGTATACATAGCATTCTTTTTGTGGACTCTATGTACCCCTCGTCCCAATCGTCCCAACCTCATCTTATTGACGGGTCAATAATAAATACTAAAGCTCTATAGAGAAAAAAAAGACATTTCCTCATCCTTCCATGTACTATCTCTCCCTGCCATCAAGCTCTTTGAATGTTTTCTAAAAGGTAAAGAAGTGAAAGGTCAAACAGAGTAGAATAGAATAAGCCCTAAATAAGTCCTGATCAAATATAGTGTGCTGCTACTCTCTCAATTCTTCCCCGTTCTTGAGTCACTATAGATAGATACAAAAGGATTCTGAAATAAAAGCAAGAACTAGGTGAAATAGTACTGTGTGGAGCAAAAGGTAAAGCAACTTTTCCTTTACCGCCAACTCCTTGCCTTCCCACTGAGAGCATTTCCTTTGAAATGTTTTGCGTGGAGGAAAACATGGGCTGAGACAAGTTTGCTTGGAAGGAAGCAATATAAACCGGGGGAGCTGAATTAATTGAAATTTAAAAGCGTATTTGTTTTTAGTCCCTTTGTATTTATTTTTAATATTATTAATATATATTTAGAGGCTGTTTGGCGTGGTGGGATGGGATCTAATGGGGAAATCTTTCTGAAAACATTTTCACATATGTTTGTTTAGACGCTCGTGGAAGTTACTACAAAGGGTGGGACAGGCGTCCGCTTGAGGTTGGAGTAATGCTATTACGTAGACTACTGATGACTCTTTGCTCTTCATCCATAAAATTTCAAATGGAATAGGAGTAAAAGTAGGAGTAAAAACCTCAGAGGAGAACATTTATAGTTATATAAATGCTAAGGCTATTTCAGTTTTCAGTTACGGAGTCGCTCACTCACTTACCCCTTTCTCACCAGCCTGTCCACCAAAGCTTGTTTTACGTCTCGTTTAAACATCTAGATAGCTTCCGCTGTAATTTTGTCACATATGGAGGACAGCTTTAGGGGATTATATGACTACCATAGCTAGAAATAATCCCTCCCTCTTCATGTCCTACCTACCTGATCTAGGAAACAACACATATGGTGGAGAAAGGCTCATCCTTGTCCTTTTTGCTAAATGCTTCCTAAAGTTACACCTTGCAATTTCTACGTTGATGGGGTATTTTGTCAGCTTCTCTATTCTCTATATATGTACAGAATTTGTGGAACTAAAATCGTTTTCTCACTTGGTTTGTTGGGCTAGCGTCAGTGAGAGGGAGAGAGAGAATAATCATTTATTTTACTCATACTTCAACCTTAATTGCCTTAGGACACAGTATAATATTTAAATATTTTTTAAATGATCTTAGAAGTTAAACATGTGTACATTAGTTTGGGTTGTTGGTAACCATATAAATTATTATGAGCTATTCTACAACTCCCTCACATGTGTACAATATAAACACGTAATACAAATGCACACACCCTAAACTAATATTTACGGCCACTTATGGTAAATGAGCTGTAAAATTTCATTTGTGGAGATCCAAAGATAAAAGAAAAAAACATTTAATTTGTTTACTCCTATCATGATAGAATTGAGACTTCATGTAGGGTTCTTTTGCTCCTGTTTTTAGTATGTTAAAACGCTTTATATTAAATGGTAGGATAATTTCAAATTGAGCAATGTCTATTCCTAGGAATCCTTCTGAAAATTACATTGATTATTCTGCCTTATAATTATTTGTGTAAGCAGAGAAAGTTTTATTTTACAAAAGTTTCAGCGCCTTTTGAATATTGTATACAGTTGGACGTTGCAGGAATAAATGGCTGTTGTATTTTCGTGGAAATAATTAAGCCGAGTAAAGAAGCAAAAGGGAAAATGTATGGTGGAAAGCACGTCTTTAGATAAATTTAATTTGGTTCAACACGTATACAGCCAGTACCACACTGTACAAAAATATGTTCCTATCTCTCTTGTTTGGAATTCTAAGAATTCGTCGAAAATACAGAGAACGTTTTCAAGGATAATGGAAACATAGGAAAAATTAATCAGATGGTATGAAGGAGGAAGTAAATAATATGTTTAACTTCCGTCAGCTGGGAATATCTTTGCAAATATGGTGAAAGCTTGGAAAGCCTTTGCAAATACAGCTCGGAATTTCTGCTCGTATTCGCACGGTGTAGAATCATTGAAGAGAAATACACACATGAGAACATGCAAAATTTAGTAGCAGCTACATAAGAGGATGCAATGGGCAAAGGGAGCGGAGGAATTTCCACATACAATGAGTTCGGCAGAACAGAATTGTGTAAATAAAGAGCCAGTAATAATAATCATTACTATTAAATACACTAAGGTATTGAAAAGTGACGATGGGGAAAATGTTTAAAAAGCTAACCTGACACGGATATTGGAAATTCAGTTCCATAATAGAGCAGCCCGTACGTCCAGCATAATCTCCATTTGACTCAGGAAGGTGGACCGGAATGGGCCCTTTGACAGTGAAAGGAATGGCCTCCTTTCCACTAAATCCTACGTTATTATATTGAAGTTGGAGACAAGTGGAAGATTTACTCGAATCTATTCTTCCCGAACGGGTGGTAGTCATTAAGACGAGGTCAAATCTTTTGCGTATACTTGCGTCTCAAGATGCCTTTTTGATCGGCTCACGATCAACTTCTTTTATACACGCTGCCGGATTACAGAATCTGATGAATCCATCCCATGTTTTAGCTTTATACACGTATTTATACTACAAACTACAACTATCTGGCCCCTTTCCGAGTTCAACTGACTGGAGGAACAAAAGCGTGTATTTTGTTAAGTTCTCTTGAGTTCTTGTCGGATCCCTGCATGACAATGCACAATTTCCCTTCTGTACGCTTTCATATCATGTGGAAAGTGAGATTTGAACGGGATCAATAGTAATAGCCAGTACCGGGACGGAATCATATCGATTTGTTACCATGGGAATCTATGTAAGAAGCTTTCATCTAATTTTATCATTTCCCTTTTATTCTACACATTAATATTCATAGATGCCCGTCCTTTATATATCATATGAATAATCATGTAAGTTCACCTTCGTAACAGTCTTTCATTCCACGAATTCCTTCCCCCCACTAAACCCACTCTATTTGTATAAGCATATAAAAAATTGCAAGGAGAAAGAGAACTAACTCGTTCTCTCTCTCGCTCTCTCGTTCCACGTCCCAGTTATACACGTTAGAAAAAGTTTCAAACATCAAAATGAATTTCACTGTTCTCGTAACTTGGAATTAGAGACATGAGCATGGATGATGGGAAAAGAGGTAACTTTTTAGTAGTTCGTTAGTGGAAGTAATAATTCCATTAAAATTGAATACGAAGATATGCAGTTAATTTCTCTTCTACCTATAAACCTAAGTGCAATTTAATCATAAGATCGATTTCGGTGAGAGAATGAAATATTTTGTCTATAACATGTCAAAACTATAGGCTATAGTTTTCCCCGAATCAAGAAAGTTATACTTGAAAGAAGAGAGTTTGTTTTGTAAGCGATCTCAGTCCAACGATTTTAATTTGCATCCTTTCAACATGTAATTTTGTTAAGCATAATAATTTATTTTTTCAAATCGTAACATTGAATTATCACACGCATATAATATATATTTATATATATATATATATATGTATATATTTTTCATTTATTTATTTATAGAGTAGTAGGAAGATTTGAAAGAAATATAATAATATTGTACTCATATAATTACATATTTTTTTGCAATAAAAATGTGGCTTGACTGAAAGAAATGGTTAGATATATACGAATATTAAGTTGGTAATTATACAATCTTTCTCAAGGTTTCCTCGTTTACCCATGCATAACTTTTTAATACCTTTTTTTGCTCATGCAATACTTTTTTTTTCTACGGACTAATTTGACGCGAGCTGAGTAGTAGCAAACTTTGAAGTATCATCAAATTCTTCCTCTTGAATCGGTGCGCATCGTTTCTCATCGATATCCATACTAGTACCACTTAGTGCTAGTCTTTGCATCTTGTGAACCATCGCAATGGCGTGCATTAGTTGCCTCCATCGAGACTTGGCAAAATTTTTCTTCAATTGCTCGGATACTGTGCCATGGATATTCTTGTTACTAGCTGCATTTCCTGATATCCATGGATGACCTAAAGCTTCCTTACACGTATACCTTCTATCCACATCGGTGTTCATCAGCATTCGAATAAAATCTTTCGCGGAGTCACTTATGTCATCCCAGTAGGGTGAGTCGAACTCGAACTCACCTTTAAGAATCTGAGCAAAGAGGTTTGCATCATTCTCATCATAGAAGGGTGGATAGCCACACAGAAGAATGTAGGATATAACGCCTATGCTCCAAACATCCACTGCCTTCCCATAGGGCTTTTGTGCAAGAACTTCCGGGGCAACGTAGCCAGGAGTGCCACAAGCTGTAGCCATAATTCCAGAATCTTCTATTTTTGACAAGCCAAAATCACTGATCATGATCTTGCTATCTTCGTCTGGACTGTAGTACAGCAAATTCTCAGGCTTTAAGTCTCGATGCACAACTCCCTGGTCATGCATGTAATCCACAGCTTCGAGAACCTGACGCATCAAATCCGCTGCGTCTTTCTCCGTGTAAGAACCCTTTTCCACAATGCGGTCAAACAATTCCCCACCAGTGACTCTAAAAGAATCACCCAATACAACGGAATGTGAGCTCAGGTGAAATCATTTCTTTTCACACAGCACAAACACACATGCACACACACACACACACACACACATACACACAATCTCTAAACTGTCACTTTATTCTCTCACCAGCCTTGAAATGTACCTTTGAGTCGTCTCAAATTTCATTGCTACTTTACTTTACTATTGTCACCACCTATACATGGTTTAAGTAAATACCCTCTGCATCCATTAAAGTAAATAGAGAGAGAACTGGAAATACTTTCCCATCATTTCAATTTCCATCCGTGACTACTTTTATTTTAACTTTTTACATCAATGTAATTGCTAGATTTTTCTAACTTCTCGCACCTTCCATCACCCTTGTCTTTAGGCCTGGTAAACCATGACAATCTAACCCGCGAGTCTCAAGACCTACTGCAGTTGCTTCCTTCAACTTATCTCCTATTCGCCAACACACGTCTTAAAATACTCTGTTTTACCTATGTGATTAGTTGATTAGCTAATGCTTCACCTTCTCATTTTAATCGGACAGTTCGAGGTAACTTATCTATACGACATGGAAGGCTAGAGGATTCCTTTGAGCCTCATTCTAATTTAGTCTCGACATAACTATTGTAATTGGCCCTGTATGCAAGGTAGCTTGTGTTAGAAAGGTAACTAAAAAATATATTTACTCACAGCTCCATAACAAGGTAAACTCTGGACTTGTCTTCAAAGGTTTCCAAAAGCTGCACAATATTGGGATGCTTCAACCTGAAACAACGTCAATGGAAACATGTAAACATAACATCATGGAAAAGAAATTGGATATGTAGCCAGTGGTCATGTAAACCAGCCCCGAGTCAAGAGGTGCTGAGTGAGCGGGCCCGTCGTCATCATTGTCATGTTCCAGACTATGCATGTACGGCTCAGGTGGTGCACACTTGCTTTCAAGCTCTACATACTTTTTATAGCTAGCAGGTAATCAGTCACATAAGAGGAATGATGTTCCATTCCAGTTGTACGCCTGCCTACATACGCAAGTACAGTATGGGACATAACTCCCGTCCAAGAAACATCTACCTCAGAATTTAATCTCTTACTTAGTGTTATGACCTTTTCTTTCACCCACACCGATTGCGATGGCAGAGTTATGCAGAGTAGTCTTTAGGTTTTCCATTCAAATTTCCTGGTGCCTTGTACTAAATACTTAAAACAAGAGGTCTGGAAGGATATTCATGCAAACAGGAAGTTCAAAGCACTCATTGTTCGCAAATTGCAAGGAATCTATTCCTGGACTTTGAAAATACAAAGAATGAGAATACAAACACTACGACTACTGGCACTCTTTTGTAAGTGATGTACTACTACAAACGATGTTTTTGTCACTGCCTATCAATTTACCCCTCCATTAAAATATTCCCTGTGACTAATGTAACATGTATTTACTGAATCTTAGGGAGGAGGTGTTGTGGACAAACATAATCCTGACACATGCAATCCTTTTAAGGTTGGAGTGATGAGTAAAGTGAATGAGAAATTAAAAAGAGACTTACTTTCTTAGGACAATAATTTCATTTTCCAAAGAGTCTTCCTTTCCTTTGAGGGCCTTCTTGTCGATAATTTTAATTGCGTACATTACATTGGGATCCTCTTTACTCTGAGCAAGACGAACTTGTGAGAAGGCTCCTCTGAAAGGAAACATAGGAGTTGCAAATCACTATACTTTTTCAACACATGTACCACAATGCACATCACCAGCAATAGAGCTTAACAATGATCCACTCCAGATAGGTTGGAACATCGTACCACGAAGATAAGTAATAGTAAGGCGAATGGCAAGGAGTTATCACGAAATATTTTGATTAATTTCAATTACTTACGTGCCAAGTATATCCTTCATGTCGTATTTGTCCTCGACAGAGGGTGGCTTGTCCGTCTCTTTCCCATCCTTCTTCGACTTTTTCGTCGAGTCTTTCTTTCCAAAGAGTGGCATCATTAATACCACACTGACCCAGGATACACCACAGGTTGAAAGTAATAGTTCATTCTCTGTCGTCTCCCCACAGCTTTCTGTCCCTCACAAGCTTGCAGTTCTGCACAAGACGGTTTGTCGTTGAAATTTTTAAGGCAGCGTCGGCGCTCTTCCTTCTCCAGGTCCTGGAATTATATACCGTTAGCTATGAGACTTGATGGAACTTGCCGTATTTACAGGACAATTTCTCTTGCCGCTTTTGCTTCAACTTCTGTCCCGTTTATTTAGATTTCAGAGGACCATGTTTGCTATAGAACTATGCAAAATGTAAGTCTCAGGGTCCCTGGATGTGCTGGAAATTGGCACCCACCGAGGTGCTTTTGGTTTAGCTAAACGATAAAAGCCAAGGTAAACTGCTTGTATAGTTCATCACATTTTCTTCTTACGAAAACCCAACTTTTATTAAAAATATTTCCGGTCTTTCCAGATCCACCATATTCACATGTACATACACACGGATACAAAAAAATCTACAAAGAAGGAGAGATCTTTCCTGGAGGATGCAACCATGGCCTCCTTTTCAACAAACTTAGTTACTCATGTTCATCCCAAAAGCATAGAGCTGCGTCTACAAGGGTTACAATGTATATCCCAGGAAATTCCATGGCGTTTAAACTGATATAGCTGTATTCTAAAGTACTACCATAAATGAATATTCCATTACATTCTGTTATCGCTCCATTCTCTCATCTCTTTTATGACGTGATGAAAATATCCTTAGTCATGATGTACAGCTTGATACAATAATCATAGTCATGTAGTAAATATTGTACAAGATATAAATATGTAAACTTGGAAACGAAACTCTAACCATCTACATGTACTTACTTGTGCGTACATATACTATCTCGACTCCCAAAATATTCATGCAGATAAAGTTGCTATAGGGAAGATAGTCTAGCTCCAGGTCGTGTTCCTAATGCCTGGAAAGACAAGAGAATGCTCCTTGTATGTACACAAGGCATCAAAAGTATTCCATTCCAGCTATGCATTACCGATCTAAACTTGACAAGTTTTTTCGTTTTTCGCATGTTTATCTACACCTTCCGTAGGTTCCGCACTTCAAACCTTTGGACCACCCTTGCAAAAAGTACGTAAGATATAAAAAGAAAATGCATTTTTACAGCATTATAAACATCTGCCACCAGCCATCATGTTTTTGCATGTACAGTTGAATTTGTCTTGTTTCCGCCCGTCGTTTAGCTCGAGTTTTACTCTGAGTTGTTTGTACGGGCGAGGGGAAAATGTATTAGGGTTAAAGGCAAATTGCTTATTTGTCAAGTACCAGAATGATGATGGGGTACATATATACACAACAGGTCTCCAGGAGTTGTTTGCTTTCGTTGGTGACGAGAGTCTTGAAAGTGACAAGTGTTACGTTTCGGGGTGAAAATTCATGGCACTCGAAGAAAGTAAGCATTTACATTATCAGCATGATTACAGCCAGAAAAAAAACTTAATGATTTTACCTTATACGCAAGCATACACGATAAAAAAGTGTGAGATGACATTCGGCCCAGGACAAAAAGCACAATGAAATGTGATATAGACAATTTTACCTCCCGTACATTTTATGGATACAACAGCTCCTTTTCTATCCGATTTAGCCGAGCACGACTGAAGTATGGACGAGAGGGAGCAGTAAAGCATAGTAAGGGGGGAAAAGGGTATAGTTTTTACAATAGATAATAGACAGGATGGGCTTCTCCCAGTCGGCTATGAAAATATTTTGGCTTGCGCTTAAAATTTTCAAAGCGTTCAACTTGTATGCTGCTAGCAATATACACAACACGCCTTTTCCGACTTTGATCATAAGGTCGGGCACAAAACTTTCACATCTTCAAACAACCATTACTGTTTTCGCAGTCGTATCGTCGTATGTACAAGAGTTATTATAAGTTCAAACAAGGGCTAATCTCAATAGGCATTATACATGCATGTAATTGTTTCCATCATATGTAACACTGTATATATTCGACTCCGGCTGACTATGGGAACTTCACTTATGCATTTTGCAGTAGCACGTAATGCTGCAGTTCCACTGGGGTAATGCATTACGCGGATGGTGAAAGCACGGATCTAGTATGTAGTATGTATGTAAGTAACTATTCCATGCATACACCATTGCATAGGACTTGATTTGTCTTTTGAATGGAAACAGATGAAAAAGTTTTTGTTCAGCACCGAAACTAAACCTCGTTTTCTTTCGCTACGGGAAAACTTGTCAAAGACCTGCAATTCTGCGTCCATGTAAGAACTGCCTGAAATATATTGTAATCATCTGCTCCAACTCTGCATGAGAATAAAAGCTCGTTCTGGTACATTACAAGTTGGCAATGGGTTCATTACAAAGCCAGTATAAGTCCCTAAAATATGTTTACTACTTTCGTTTGCAACCGTTTGACAAGCATAACCATTTTTTAATCCCACAACTGATTCACAGATTTGTGTGACAATCATTTTAACGACTGGGGTGTGCTGGAATCGTAATGAGTAAAATGTAGAGGGTATACATACACATTTAATATAAGCACTTATTGAGGCAATAAATTTTGTTGGTGCAATTGACAATGGCAATCTGACTGTTGAATCAATTATGGAACTTATTTTGGAGTTAATGCTCACTTCCTACACCAAATGTCAACTTTAATGAATTTTTGATTTTGTCTGTCTTCCAAAATATGCCAGCCTATAGTCGCTGTGCATGCCTCATAGATGATTCAGAATCTTATTGTTATTTCTATGCATTATGTAAGGATGAAAGGGCAGGAAACATTTGCCGTTCTCAGAGTAATTGCTACTGCTGGTGACTGTAAAAATGAAATAGGAGACGATGCATTGTAAACAAGCGAGATTAAGTTTAAGGGCAACAATTAATTTAATTAGTTGTTATTGAACATTTAGTTGTTTCAACACATTTTATAAGACTTAAACAGCGGTCTGAGATTTCATAGAAATGTCACGGCAAAACATTTGAATTATTTTCGACGTTTTCATGTAAATATGAAACTAGCGTTGTTGTGATGTTTCAATAGCGACATTACTTATTCAAACGACAAAAATATTTTCCTAATTTAACTAATTCAAAAAATGAGTAAAATGAAAATGCGTAGCACAATAATAATTCATACATTTTGCTTTCGAGACGTTAACATAAAAAGTATATATTATGACAGGAAAGTTTGTTGTTGATGTTGAAAGTTGTCTAGTTGAAATTGAAGACACGATGCAGTCTTGGTAGATAAGCATATATACCTTGAAATACCACAAATAACAAACTACTATATACTAGTACTAGTTTATGCTGTACGCTATAAGAAGTTTGGAGAATTTCCTTACTTACGCAATAATGAGTAGCATGTGGCTACTGTGTGCCAGGTAGGTATTTATATAATAAAGCCAGTATTTTTGGAAAGTAATAAATATTACTTTCAATAATATATTTCATCAATTGAAGTTCACCAGGCCAGGCCAGTGCAACGTTTACGAGCATATAAGAAATGGTTGTTGAAACAGCTGAATTTAAAGCCGGACAAGTATACATTAGCATGGACTAGGGACTCAATTACGATGGAAAACCGAAGTGCGTGAGCTTTATTTTCCCAGGATCTGACAACACGAGAGGATGGGACGTTCATAACACCCTGAAAAATGTTTAAAGAACGTCTTGCGGTATTTATGACAGCATGGAAAACAAAAGTAGAGTACATTAGGTTTGCTTCACCTAGGACTCAGGTCGTAACTCACTCCTTCGATCCACCGATTATGGATGACATGAGTTGAGAATTGAGAAAGAAACTAGCTGTATCGATGGCATGCAAACTGTAAATGTGCAGTTGGAATTATTTTCCTCACCAAATTATGCGGGATACAAAAGTACGAAACAGCAATTTTTTCTAGATGCTTGAACTAAAAACCTCTGTACCCAGCAATTCTTTGTAAAACTATAAATGCTGGATGTTTGAATGTACGAAATGGGTAGGACTTGAGGAGTTATGAGTCTTACGAGGTCGAGGTTCTTCAAAATATTTGACTAACGAAATCAGAGTGCTCGATGTATTAAGAAACATCCAGCAAACCAAGAGCTGAGGCTTACCACAACATTTTCGAAGCGTTTTTACCGTTGCAAATGAGTCACTTTTATCTATTTAATCGTTTATATTGGTCTGCCGCATTTCGATATGGCCATTATGCAAAACTTGTACGAATTTTCGCCTCAATTTAACGCTTTCGGACACAAACTAACCCAAAGATACATGACATAAAATGATACCAAAGTTAAACTTTAAAATATGTATAGTTTACTAAAGTCAGGAGTGGCTTTGGTAAACCTGCGAGCAGGAATACTGGGGTTGTAAACTGTAGAAAGGGAAACAAACAGAAACTTCCAGGTAGTCCATAGTCCATGTACGAATATTGCAAAACTAATTCGAGCTCAAAATTTTTTAAATACCGGATGCAAGCGGTCCAGTTTGGGACATTGACTTACTACTACAGACGTGCTTTCAATCTGCTTAGCTTGTATCCTTTTTAACAACCATTCGTATATGTCCAGCAGATGCAAACTTGAAAGTTTCTCGAAACAGACTTACTCCATATTTTTAACATTCCTCAAGAACGATGTCTCCATAGAGATAAACAGACTTTAACCGCTAACGGTTTTTCTTTGCTGTTATATATTTGCCGAATATAGAGTACATGCATCCATTTTCTACAAAAAATTCCGTTTCGTCCCAACTCTCAGTGCTGGACTACAAGATCGACAAGTTCGAAGAAAATTCCATTTGAAGTAATACTAGTAGGTCTTAGTTAGTCAACCAAATACAGTAAGATGATACAGGTAATAAACATCATTACTTGCTGGGATTGAGACAATAATAACAGGAATATTTTTTTTAATTTTCCTTATCTCAAATGATACATGATATGAACTGAGACAATCTCGTTCAATAATAACGTAAGCAGTTGAAATGCCATAATAAAAATACTATAATTTAGTTCCGTAAGGGATTTTCAATTTGCAATGCAAACAAGGTGTTGAAAATTCTTTCTGCGAAATGTAGAACATTCTACCTGCGCACACCAGAAGAGTTTAACACCCTCCAACATAAAAAATTTCTGTCAAAGTATACCAACTCAAACGAGGAGCAAGAACATACAATAAATTTGAGGTAAACGCTGAAGACTCGTTTTTGTAGCATAAATGATATTTTGGATAAGTAATATTTTTGAGTTTAATTCCATGTTATTATTACAAGGAAGAACGCTCTATAGTTGACATGGACCAGGAATTACAGTTGCACAGAATTTTTAAGGCAGAGTTCAGACAATTCAATTGTCTCATATCTGATGGGTATGACAGCATGCATCTGTATAATTGCTGGATAATATTGAATAAAATTTATGGAATGATCACTGTTATTTAACTTTTGATTCGGATAACATTAATTTTTTGAACAAAATTACGATTATTTTTACAGCAGTGAATATAATATTACGTTTACGTGCTTATGTTCTCAGAAAAAACTAATTCCCCATGGCGTACATCTTGGTCCAGTCCCTGGCGTTTCTAATAGCTTCCTGTTCATTCAGTTTCCATAACTCAGCTACATCATTTGCCAGAGGATCATCAGGGTTAGGGGCACTCAGTAGTGCCTGAATAGATAGTAAGACTGTCCGAATTTGGAGGGCTGGGCTCCATTTATCTGTCAAGTTACCACAAATCACAACGTATAGATAATCGCCATACTCCCGGTTTCTAACAATCCACATATCCTCAAATATCATATAACTGTATGTGACACACAATCTTCTAGTTCTTTCCTAAACTACAAACACGAGCCTGTTACATAAGATTCAATTAATTCTGAAAGGAATTTCCTTTCAGAATCAAGTGAATCATATATATCCATCAATTTGGATAATCATTCATTTCTCTCGGATATCGGTAAATCGGTACATCAAGAATAGTTAAGACACCTTACAAATGATCTTACTGAACTGTACAATATCACATAAATTTGTTTGCAATTCAGGTACCATAATTTAGCCCACACGACACAACATTAATACAAGGCACAAAATATTTCCGCACAACTGACCTTTAAGGATATCTAAGCAAATTCTTCCAAGCTTATCAATATTGGGGTGGTAGATCTTAGTAATGAACCGAACTTTAGGTGCGGACATTGGATAGTCCTCTGGTAAGAACAACTCTAATTTAAAAACTCCTCCTTCAAAGGGGGAACCCTCAGGACCTAAAAATTATTCATTCATCAAATTCAACTTAACTTCACCACTCGAACTCCCAAATAATCACTTAATTTCCCAATTATTCACCACTCTGAACTGAGGTCACCAACCAAATTCATTTACTAATCATCGAACTACTACCCCCAGTTCATAGTTCATACAAATCTACAATCTTTCAATCCCTCTCATATTAATCCCATTCACAATACGAAAAATTTCCTGTAAAAATTCATTATTCATTATTACCTGCCACGACAACATGGAAGTATCGAGCATTCGCCTCATCCGGAACTGCATTAATTCCCGGTACTGGCTCCTGCATAAGCCGCTGTGTCTCCTTCAAAAAATAGTAGAGGAAGAAATTTTAATAAACCGGCAATTTTTTTAACACCAATCCTTTGCACCATTTCCACCCCAAATATTTCAATAAATAATTTCCTACTGGATCCATGCCACAATTCTCCTAGCAACCATTCACACCTCTATCTGTCCACATACTTAACTTATCCTGTCAATTCCATTGCCAACCCACTCTCCACAAACTCTACCTTTAAACATTTTGTCAAATTCACTAAAATTTTATTGAATTCACCTTAATGATTCGACGAGGTAGTGCCGCCATTTCAACCTAGGATTTTATTAGGAGAAGACACAACCGGCAAGAAATTTTGCAGAAAATCTCCTCTTTTCCAGAAGATTTTTCCGCACAAAATCCTTTCCAAAGATTTTTATGTTCAACACAAGTATAACTCTCTCACAGCACTGCCTTATTCCCAATATATATAATTACCAAGTCATCGCAATCTTTTCAGTCCGGAGAAAGATGGAGGAACGGACGAAACCAGAATTTTACATGTCATTTTGTCCTAGAGGTGGGCATACATTGAATCCTTGAAATGCTCCATCCCTTTCCTCTATATAGCTCAACCTACAGGAGGCCCTATGTGTAATACCTCCACTGCTGCTTCATGCTTTTAATGGCTAAGTAGCTGGAACACCGCAAGGCTACGTAGTTTCCTCCTTCAACCAAAGATGTACTTCCAGCTACCCGTCGCTCAAGCCGCAACTCAACTATATCAAAAGTTTATTCCTCCCCTTCACACTGAACAAGTGCTCAACAGTCTTCTAGTATTTGAGTGGAACAACTGCCTTCGATCTATTCCCACAATGATCTGGCTTTTTGTTACTTTTCGACTTGTCAGCCCGACATTTAGTCGGCAGGAATAATGAAACCAAAGCAATGATCGCTGACATTATCTGGGGCTGTCGTTGTGAAATATTGTTTCAAATATTTAACATTTATTGTTCCCTAAAACCTTATTATTTAGGCTGCATGCCTTAGTCTTCAGAAGATGTTTTCAGAATTATCGTACCTCTTTGAAACAGGTGTTCCAATTGTTGAATTAGTGGATTCAATGTGGGCGTAGTGATTAGTTAGGGATGTAGGAATAGGGAGCATATAATGTCTTAGGTGAGGATTTTAATCAGAGAAATGTTAAGGTCAGACGGGATCAAGGGCTGAAGTTATAAGACCATTCAACACTTTAGCCCCAGGCGTTCATATATAACTTTTGCAGTATATGAAAGAGTGCTGACTATAAATATTTTTTCCTGTATAGACTTTTTTTAGCCATGGTCGTCATCGATGCATTCCGAGAAAGAGTTATTTTTGAGTCAGATATGAGCCTGTAACTTTGCCTATACCAGAATGGTTTGTTCTGCACAGGCGAAGGTTTAAGTGTAGAAAAATTGGTATATGATTTAGTTTAATACTTATAAGGTTTAAATATAATAACCATTTGTTGCAAGCCAATGCTCATTTTATCTATATTTTCTAAATTATTCTAAAATTCTAAACTATAAAAAAATGCAATTTATAAGGCAAAGAAATATGGTGATAGGCAAAAATGTGTGACGAAGCTGTAAACGCCTTTCGAAAATCCTGGAAAAATTCCGACATGAATGTTTGCTCATTGTCAGTGGAGGAAATCAGCTTTTTCAACAGGGGTATGCCTATGACTGCTATAATTAGATTTTAATGTTTTCATGAGTATGAAATTCTCCGGAGCAGCGATTCCAGCTTTAAGTGGGCATGAAATATAAGGCGCTAAACCACGAAGCCACGAGCGGGAGGGAGGGAGGTATAGTCTTATAATGCTGGTTCAGATCCAATTGGTTAAACCCAATTCAGTCTCAGTAGCTATAAGCGACTTTATCCTGAAGTCCCTGTCGCATTCATCATTCACCGTCAGACGGTGACCGTCTGCACTGACTAAAATTGGAGAGCTATGCGATTTTTAAAGCGATTTTCTTCAAAAGATGTCAACCTAACTTATCATGCAAGCGCCTGTACTTGTTTTTAAAAGTCCCGTCGCTCGGCGAATCGCGGATTTAAAACCTATGCGAAACCAGCTTAACGCGTACCCCCAGGAATTGAGTTTGCAACCCAACATGTTTCTATAAGCGGATACGTGCGAAAAAGTTTCGAGAATATTATGATTTTTTACAAAACTTGTTTTCACATGGCGGAAATGATTATTCATGCCCCAATTTTGAGATTTTTAGTGAAACATTAAGACTTAGTTACAAATTTTCATAAAAGTGGATTAAAGACGCCATTTTTGGTTATATATATAGTTTGTCAAATTTCTGAGGTACAGATTACATGCTTGTATCTCTCTGGGGTTTTAGTGGGGGTACATTGTACCCCTTGTACCCCCCGTGGTTTACTATTTTTATAGACAAACCAACGTTTATCTCATTTGACCACTGTTAGAAATGGTAACTGAATTGTATGTCATATGTGGTAATCTGAAGCGCAGGTTGCTTACGATTACAATCAAGAGGTCCAATTTCCTTGAGATCAAAGAAACCGTGACGGTACTGTTTCACTTAAATAACAAGATGGTAGCAATAATTTGGAAGCCACAACACAACATTCCATCAACTTATACACAGATTAAACCGATAGGGGGATCTTAAGATAAAGCAATGACATCAAAATAATTGAATTTCAAAGTATTCTATGCTATAGTTGACACTAACAGTGACGAAGAGCCCCGCAATCGCAATCCTGACTGAATTATTGTATAGTATGGTGCCAAAAACAAATTACAACATAATTACAGTTTGGAGTTTGTGGCACTGAATTTCATTGGCTCCTACGATATCTATAGCAAATAAAATTCGCCCTAAGACGTTAAAACTAACTGATACTTGACCGATGTTATTAATTGAACTGTAAAGCTGGTTTCGCATAGCCCTAAGAATAGTCGCTGAGCGATTGCGATTGCGATTTTGTACTAAAATCGCAGTCGCGTTCCTGTTCCCATTGCCAGCGACTGCGACTTTTATAGAAGCCGCTCGGAAAAAAGTCGCTGTCGCAGATATCTGCAGACCGTAGATATTATCACTCAGCTCAGCGACTCTGTTGCGATGTCTCGTGCAAACTAATGTTGGGCGTTTTTCCTGAAGTCGCTGGCATTGTCGCTGGCTCGAACCCTTGCCATTGACTAAAATATTATAATAACTCATTTCCTATATGAAACAAGACAAAAAAATCGCGAGACTTCTTGTAGCAACATCTGTGACAAGCGACACAGTTTTATTTTTATCGCAGTCGCCTCACTCAGCGACTTTCCTAGGAAAAGCTATCCGAAACCACCTTAAGAATAAGTATGATTTCGATTTTCGATATCAGTATCGGTATAAACGGGGGGTTAATTTGCATACTGCGATCAACCAAAGGAATCGTAAAGTAAAGGATAACTTGCTCGTGACGGCGGAGTGTTTGTTGGAGTACATACCAATGCATAATTGGGTGGACCACAACAAACAATGTACTACAATAATGTAGTACTACAATGTAGTACTACCACTACAAACAATGTAGTATCTGTTTTCAAGAGAAAATTATTCGGTTCTTTTGAATGCAATATTATTGAAATGTTTCTTCCTCTGAATCAATTATTAATTAATATACAATCAGCTAGCGTGGAGTGTAGCCTTCAGCTGTAATCTGTAATCTCAGGGTCAGAGATTCTAGGTTCGCGTTCACCGAATCAGACACAAGAATTTGTACCTTCTGAATTATTTGAGCACATTTTCCATTGCATTTTTTTTACAAACGTGTAGAACAAAACCAATATTATCAATTCGATGTTGGCATGGTACTATATCCTACTGGGAGTAGATAATTAACAACAATGTGGAAAACCCATCTGTACAGTGCACAGTAAAAAATAAACCTGGCCATTTAACAGGAATCCGCATCAAAAGGTTTATACTCGGATCGGAAAGCTGTTAAAATTTAACAGGGACCCCTGTATAATTACGTGGGCACCTGTTCAATATTTGTTTAAATTACATATTCAACAGGGGTCCCTGTTAAATTTTAAGAGGTTTCCGAGTAAGATGCTACTTGTTACTATTTTTGTGTAACACCGCTCATTTTAATCCACCGAATATCATGAAATTCTGAGGTTCTCACATAGCAGTAAAGGAAGCAGTAAACTCAAGTAACCTTAATGGAAATAAATCGCATGTATGATTGAATGAAATAGAACAGAATGTTATTGGGCAAGGAACTCAATGAAATCGCAATGAATATGGTTGTGTGCAACGCAACGCTGCTTAATGTTGGCGCAATATAATGATGTCTAATTTTATTTTTCGAAATACTACAGCACAGTTGGTTTTTGAAAAGCAAACCGTCTGGAACTGTTGTAATATATTTTTAATTAAAGTTCTGATTTTCGATTTAGCACGCCATAGCGACTTGAGGACAATTAGGAATATTGCAGAGACTTTGCAGTTGGTGGCCGGTCAGGTAACGAGTTCGGGCTTCGAGTTGCTCGAATAACACGGGCTTTTTGCAGTAGGTACATGCCTAAGAATATTACAATGATTAGTAATGATCAAACATTTATGAAACAGAAGAAATAATGTAGTATAGAAATAATGTAGAAATAATGTAAACGTACATTTGTGCAAGGACGATCTCGTAGAGGAATTCCCATTTCCACCCAAACTTGTCGTAAGTCAGCAACAAAGGTATCCATCATTTCTATGGTGTGATGAGGAGTGGGTGCTATACGAAGCTTTTCTTGACCTCGGGGTACTGTAGGATAATTGATTGCTTGAACATAATGACCTTTACGTTTTAAAAGTTCGTCGGATAGCTGGCTGCTCAACGAAGGGTCGCCGATCTATAGAAATGAAAATAAACCCATAATTTTCAATTGCGTGTGATAGTGCTCATCATTTGTTTTTAACAAGTTTTTTTCGAAAGTAGTGGTGTTTCATAAATTGATGATAAAAAACTCCACTCAATTCTACTTACAAACACGGGAATGATATGAGACGGTGTGTGTTCTACAGATATCCCAGCTTCCATTAATTTCTTGCGTAAGTACTGCACGTTCCTTTGATGTCGAGCCCTGAGTTCTTTGCCTTCATCAGATCTAAGAATCCGAACTGACGTCAGAGCTCCAGCAAGAACCGTGGGAGGCAACGATGTCGTAAATATAAATCCAGCTGCATAGCTTCGAACCATATCAACCAGTGAAGCGCTTCCCGCAATGTAGCCACCGATGTTTCCGAAAGCCTTCCCTGTAGAATAAGACACGCATGAAATATTTTACAATATACATACACACGAACTACGATATGCTTTTCTTTGATACAACGGCATGAGAACATGTAATTAATTACCTAGAGTTCCTGATATTATATCCATTTCATCGAGAAGACCCTCTCTTTCCCCAATCCCAGCACCGTTTGCACCATATAACCCTACAGCATGGACCTCATCAATGTAGGTTACCGCACCATATTTATGAGCCACTTCACATAATTCCTTTAGTGGACACACAGCTCCTGTCATGGAATGAACTGTCTCAAAGGCGACAATTTTCGGTACTCCTCGATCAACTTTCTTCAACAATTCCTCTAAATGTTCAGGATCATTGTGTCGGAAGATATGCTTTGGCACCCCACTGTTTCTTATACCCTGAATCATGGAAGCATGGTTTCCGGCATCCGAAAAAATATGACACCCTGTTTCAAAAATTAAATCCCACTAAGCATTTGAACACATACAATGACACCTTATCCAGAAATCATTTACAGATAATACAAATCCTCTCGAAACATAATCAATGTAAAAAAAAAGAAAGAATTTCTTCAAGACAACAGTTTAGTTATTATTATTTAATAAACCAAAAACTGTACCTGGTAAGGATTTTGCCAAAGTGTACAATGTGGAATCATTGGCAACAAAACAGGAAGTGAAGAGAAGAGCGGAGGGCTTTTGATGAAGAGCAGCTAACTCAGTCTCCAAAGCCTCGTGGAAAAGGGTATTTCCAGAGATGTTTCGAGTTCCCCCAGCTCCTGCTCCATGGTTTTCAAGAGCATCTCTAAAAATAAAATAGGAAAAATTATTCATATTCAAGTTACCTGGTTCTCACATCAATATTACAACGCTTCATCAAATAAAAATTTCCACACAAAAATGCAATAGTACCTAACAGCTTGCTTAACACTTGGATGGCATGACATCCCCAGGTAATCATTAGAGCACCACACAGTTATGGCTCGTTCACCCCAACTGTATTCATGAGCTTCTGGAAAGTTGTTTGCCATTCGACTCACTTTCTTGAAGATTCTGTACGAGTGATCGTTCTTCTTCCGCAAAATTTGTTGATGGAAAAACGATTCGTAAGGAAACGTATCAGCCGGAGTTTTCAGTTCAATTACATCCTGTTGCACTTCCGGACTTGCTTCTTTCACTCCAACAGCAGACTCAGACGCCAAAAACGGACATTTTTCCACATTAGCATCTTCGCTAGCTGCCATACATAATTTAACAGTTACACATACACATAACTCCTGAAATTCATCTGTTGTGTCACTTTCAAGAAATTATTACTAAAAAGCAGCTGTTTTTTTTATTACCAGCACTCGTAGCAGGTAAGGTTGATAGAACTCTACTTAGGACAGGGCAATGATCCCCATACTTCTTCAACAAGGATGATCCATGATTTCGAATAAAAGTACCTGGAAGCCGGGTTAGAAATGGACACGGCATTTTCTTGGTAGTTTCTTTGACACGGGTAGTTTATCGATACGGCAAATGCATACAAAATATAATCCAATTTATAAGTAACATGTAATAGAGTGGTATAGTTTAAAAAGCGATTTTATAAAATAATTCATAACTTAACTGGTTAGCTATAGCCTCATTAACCCTATTTTCTATTTTTTCGATTGTAACTAATCAGAATATTTTCGGGGTTGAAAACAGAGGATGAGAAATACCAGAAGCTGAAAGACCAGACTTACAATACAACTCTCTCTCTCTCTATCTGATGACAGAGCAACACCAATGACACGCTATACGCTATACTAAGACTCAGATGTACCCTACGCTGTTCGCTGTTAGCAGAAGGAGTACAAATTGCAACTGTATGCCTATATAGTTTTTATACTGCATGCAATTTCTAGAAGAGTATACTTACCACATGAAATAACAATTTTACTTACTTACGTGTCACCTTGGCAATCCTCCTGCCAACCGTGCATATTTCGGTACAGGAAAAATCTTACGAGGAACGAATTATTACGTTCATCTTAACACTACATGACAATTTCCAGCTCCATAGCCAAAAAAGACTAATTACCTGTGAGAAATTTTTCGTCGAGGGTTCCAGGAACTTTCCTCTTAAATTTTTTTCGTTTCAAGTAATGTTATAGGATTTATTCCCATATTGTTATTAGTTTCACGCACCATTTCATTGCATTGTTAGATCTGCCATACGTTAATTTAATTTTATAAAGGGAGTTTTACGACTCCTTTCATTTACGATTGGTTGTTGTAAGTATATGCAGTCATTTATTTCCTGATATTCCAAAAAACTATATCCTCACTTAGCCTAACCAATAGAAGTATTAATAACTTTTAAGGGTTCCAATGACAATGACGTGATTACCATTGTAGATGAAGTTACAGATAAAATTCGCCAAAGTGTCCTTCTATATACTCGAGTCAGACTTAGCCTTTGACCTATAGTAAGTGATATCTTATATCATTGCTGCTTCCGCTAATACAGAATCAGCTCAAGTACCTCTCATCGTCGCCATTTATAACTATGTATTTCGCATGGAAACTTATATGGAGCCATAAACTATTGAATTTTACAGTATTTGCAAATTGCAAGGCCATTCGAATCTCGTATGGCAAATTGCAACAACCACTTGAATTTAAATATTTATTAAACCGAAATAGTTTTTCTTCGAAACGTTTGCCAAAATTGTATAATAAAAATAAAATCAATATTTAGCGATATTTGAGCTATCATCGACAAAAAGCACAAATTCTTACATGGTTCATCTAAATCTACAAATCTTTGAAACGATGATTTATTTTAAGAACGTCTATAGATTTCGCACTTTATACTTTACTAGACATTAAGCCATCCGCGATGCGGAAGGGAATCTCTTCTTGGAGGATGAAATGAAATCTTGCGACCATATGTGCATTAATAATGAAGAAGTCGCATCATTTAGGCATTGCCCGTTTTGATAAAATGATTTGATTGGTAGGGAATTTACCATGCACATGAATTGTGCAGAATACGTTTAGGCATTGCCGGTTTCCACTTTCACAAAATGATTCAATTGGTAACAAAGAGTGACCATGTACATTAATTGTAAAGAATACATTTAGGCATTGCAGGGTGTTGGCAAAATCCACGGAATAAAAAGCTACCCACGGAGACACAGAATCACGGAAAAGTACCAGATTTGTAATCCGTGACCCGAACCATAGGACCACGGGGCACGGACCACGAAGGCACGGACCACGTAGGCACAGACCATGGGACACGTACTCACGGTAAGAAGGAACACGGACCACAGAGGCATGGGACCTGGACTCACGTGCACAGTTGTCATATACCCACGGACCACCGGGCCAAGGAACACGGCGACACGGAACCCCCGTGCTCATACCCCCTTACATACGACGCAACAACCTTGTGATTACATATTGCAAATTGCAAACTGCTTTCCGATAACAGCAGTATTGCAAAGTAACTTTATAGCTATTTTCTAGCAAAAATAATAATAATA
>JAQFXU010001633.1:0-27027 GCA_034693705.1 Spatulosminthurus flaviceps | reverse complement strand
CAAAAAATGTAACCAAAAGAAAATCAATATGTACGATGTGGATTTATGTGATTCGATTATTAACTTCAATTTTGGCCAACATCCCTACTCATGGACAAAATACTTAATGCTGAAAATTCCAACTCAATCAACTTAAGACATTTGACAAAAATTTTATCGAAATTCATTGGATTTGCGCCATAATTTTGAAATATTTGAAAATTAGTTCAAAGATTTCAGTTCAGTTTGGTTCAAAGCTTGGACTGAACTATTCAGTTCGGTTCAAAGGTCAAACTACTGAACTGAAATTATCTTGAACCAAACTGAACTGAACTGAAAATTTTCAGTTTTGAACTGAACTGGTCCGACCACTACTTCGGGTAAGAAGAAAAATACCATTTTTGTGCATGTTTAAAAGGGAGTTTTCAACACTATTCTTGACCAATATGTTATTTTTAGCTGAGCCATGTTTTCAAATGGTCAAGTTGAAATGGAGTTTTGTTGAGTTTTGTTTATATTGCTTAAAATTCCTATGGTAATTATTTTTTGTGGGAAACAGTTACTTCAAGTAAAGACTTTGCTGAAACGTAGGGTTGAAATGCTAGTTGAAAGACTTGAATGAGAACAGGAGGAAATAGGGACTGCTGTCGTAATGAGTTGGAATGTTTCGCTATGATCATATATGTTAGGTATTAAAAAGTAGTGGTAGTTAGGGAAGTAAAGGAAGCGTGAAGTCGGGAGAGAGTGTAGCGCTTGGTGGACCCATACTAATACTAAAGTAGCTAATAATAAAGGGAAGTCGCGTGGAAATACGCAATGTTAGCTTCCTTAACAGAGCAAGCTCCATAGCTATGAAGTTTAAAAATGAGTCCCTATCTCTACACTACGGAGTCTTAAGACTCAGAAGATGATCCACCGGCCAAAATCGAGAACAACAGTACTTTCCCTCACATCTCGGCTCTGTGTAAACATATGTGTATTGTAAACGAAGATTGGAGATAATAAGGACCCATGGGTGTGAGAGGAACAGAGAGAATAATCTCAAAGAACGATTACAACAATTACCGGGAAGCTTACACGAGTAGTAAAGGAGGAAGAAGGAGAAAGATCTCTGTCTCTATCCGTTTACAGCTAAAGCATCTGCTAAAAGCTAATCTTGTCTTGGTCATCACGTGAAAAGGGAAGAGCAGTCTCGCATAGTCGTTGGCACGCTCATAAAAACCCACGACTCGCCCTCAAGACGCACATGACATGCTACAACTTCCTTCTCCCACCCGCACTCCTTCGCTCCTACGGTCGGAGCCAAGAACCGGGGCAAAAGGATGAATTCCTTTTCATTCGTCCACATTTTAATGGTCCTTTTGTGAAGCTAATGAGTGCAGGGCTAAGGATTCAACACGATATATCTCTCCTAGTTCATATACTTTTACTACTACGAACAACAATGTAAGAAGAAGAAGAGAAGTTACAACTTTATTGTACCTCCTCATTTCTTGGAAATCCTTAGGAAAATAATGGAGGGAAGTATATACTTAGAAGAAGGGAAACTATTTTAATTGCTGGAGTAATTAAGAAGTAACTGAATTTTGTATCTTTTGAAATAGATACAATGAGGAGGAAGTTCTTGGTCGTCGTTCTGGTTGGATTTGTGGTAGAATTAAAATGAATCTTGTGGTGTCTATGTTTGCGTTTTCTCAGCTTTTTTCCATGTCCGTCCTTTGTGTGTTGGAATAAGTGTGTTGGCTTGTTGGTATGTTGGTTTAGACGACATAGAAATAATACTGAGGTTAGCTTACTGAAAGGGGGCATATATGATAATTAGTTGTGTGTAGTGCTGGATCCTTGGAGGAAGGTAGTGAATGTGGGCAAAGTTCTTGTTGTAAAAGGAAGCCAAGCGTAGAAGAAAATGTCTTTGACTTTTGCTCTGCAGACTTTCTCTCTTGAAAAAGTCAGGAGGAAGTGTCTTTGTATATTAGTACTTGAACTTGAGATGAGCTAAACCTGTATGATTTTGGGAGAGAAAAAGGAAGAAAGGAATAGAAGATAGAAATAGGCACGTCCATAATATTGGTTAGTTCCATTGATGCCTGTTTTAGAGTTTCCCCCGGTATTCGCACGAGAAGAAAATGTAGAGAAATAGGGAAGAGAAAGAAAAGTTTTGTTTGAATACCCAGCCTCCTTTTTTCTATGGGAATGCCTTTCATCGGTTTTCTCAAAAGAGAAAGGAGAGAGGAAGTAAGTTGAGAGAGAGGAAAGTGGAAGACAAGTTGCTAGAAAAATAGTGAAGAGAGAAAGTCAATAATTGGAGGAGATGGTGGATGTGGTGTGCGTCTACGATTCCACGTTTTTGATCAAGCAGTTACAGACTGGGCATCCCGCTCCGTAATCACCGTATTATTAAAATAGAGGAAAAACTTTATAAGTGAGCCAGAAAAAGTAGACGTACATGTATCTAGAAAAGAGATAACGCGGATGAAAGGAGAGAAAGTAGCAAAGTGACAGCAAACAAACTCTTCTCCTTTTCTCTGTCTCTCTCGCTTGGAGGGAAGATCCAAGGTAAGAAGGAAAATGAGATACACATTAATTTCCAAAGCCTTCCTATTTATTAGTATTACACGCATGCACTCCAAGTTTTACATAAAACTTGCGCTCCTTGTTTTATCAATAGTTTCTTCTCGAACAACCTGGAGCAGAGCTAAATAATTAATAGATCAAGAGAATATTGGAATGGGATGCACGCCTTCCTTGGAATTTTACCACACTTTCCACATGTACGATTCAACCCAAATTTCTCCATTCCACCTCCTCCTCCTCCTCTACCCGTTTACAGGAAAATATTTTTGGTTCCCAAAGTTCAATGATTTTCCCCAAGAATGTACGCATAATTATTACAACTGATTGTACTCCTACGTTTTTTATGTCCCGTCCGGTTAAAATTTAATGCAGAAACCTATACAGGACGTTATTTCCTACAAAGGCTATAAATAGTTTTGTTCTTACTAAGGACTAGTTTTGAGATTGATGTTGAGGACAACTTTGTGATCAATTTGTGATCCATTTGTTTTCACTTTTACCTGCCCCAGGACCTATACAAGGGATTCATCAGATTCTTTTAGTGGGAGAGAAATTACCCGGAAAACTCCTGTTAATAATTACTGGGGTGTTTATAGGATTGTTTACTAATTAGATTGTTGTTCAAATATAAAGAAGTTGTGAAAGCATTAATGAATGTAAATAAATAGAATATTGTTGTGATGATGGGAAATTCCATTGGAACTGATCTAAATAGGAAATGTTATATTAAAGGAATAGAATATGGGATTATGTTTCAGGTTGAGCCCCATTATTATTGGCCTCATTCTCCCATCGAGAACCTTCTATATTGTATATTAATTTCCATGAAAAAGTTTCTCAAAAATGACAGTAAGATTTTTTAGACTAAAAATACATGTTATTCCCGCTGGCGTTGCGCTGGTGAAAGGACGGAGAAAAGTTTTTTTTGTTGGCATATATACAATGCAATATGAGCATTGTAAATTGAAACATTGCTCTGCCAAAGCCAAAACGATGGTTCTTGTTAAACTTTTCCTTCTCATTTTTCCAACTTGAAAATCATTATTTCCTCGTCCTTTACATGGGAGAGGTTATAAAATAAAAGGAAACTTTTGGGGGCAAGTTACTGGCTCTTATTCGGGTATTGGGACGGAGGTCAGCCCAATGTATGTTATTTTACGCATTCGTATGCAAAGTATTATGTTTTCTAGGACAAAACAGACTTTGTAGTCTGTTGATAGGAAAAGGGAGATTATGGAACTTCTTCGCTTTGCCCATAAGTTTTTTATGGAAATGTATGGAGAAGGTGGTTGCGTTAGCACATGCCTTCATGCTTGTAGTAATCCCGGGGCTTAGGTTGTTCCAAGTGACGGAACATTTTCCTTGGAATTACTTAACGAATCATCTGATGGCTATACTATTTTTATGTTGGTACATGTTGGTGTGGCTCCATAAACGCAACCTACGAGGAATCTCCGATAGCGATCTACAATTGCTCCAGATCTGGGCTTCCATTTATGGCTACAGCTGTCAATCAGGGATTCGATTGCGAAACTTCCTCTCTCGTTCTCTCTTTGTTCACCATTGTAACCCCAACGTGGGCTATAATGTTTGTTGTCGTAGTGGAGATGTAGCGAAATACTCGTTCCCTTTGTTTGAACTAGAGCAGAGAGCTGGGAGTCCTACAGAAGAAATATTTTTAAATATATATGTTGTATGTGCATAAAGGGAAAGTCTCCTATCTCAACTATTTGGAAATGGTGCAATGATATTATACGTTTCGTATTGGCAATCTTTGCAATTATTCTAGAAAGAGGATCCCCCGCCAGGACTATTTTTTCTAACGTATCTTCTTACGAAAAGTTAGGAATGCAGAGCATATATTGGAATAGTTGAAATTCTTTCAAAGTTATGTTTCGTTAAAAGTAAAAGTATGGAATGAATGCATTGTCATTGTAGTGAGTGTACCCACATTTACCCCTTAATCAGTTTGTTTTTTTAGAACTCCTCCGAAATGATAACAATTTATTTGAATGATAGGTTGCGTCAGTACTTTCATGAGCGAACTCATCGATTCTATGTTACGCACGTACAGAATTTCAGAGAATGGATAATCATGTAAAGGCAGCCATTGTACGAGAAATTTGCCGTAGTTTGTTCACCGCAAATTGGATAAAAAATCTTGTTAGTAGCAATACCAATGTAGTAATTCATGTTCCCCCATGAACATTGAATACATGGTGGAATGAGCTAAGAAATACTACAGCCAAATGGAGGAAGATTTAGAGGATTGGTCAATGTTTATTTTCATAGTCATTTGGAGAATTTATATTTGTTGGGTTGGGGAGGACGGGCACTGTACGGTGTAATATGCATGTGTTTCTTGCGAGTATGATGCATGAATCGGAGCGGATAGAACTAGGGAGAGGATAGAGGAGAGCGGATGAAGGAAGGGCAGCGAGTGGAGTAAATGTGGGTAGACAGAGGCAAATGTTGAGGATGGTTCCAGCCACTAACGAGGCCAGTCAACTTGGCTGATTGTCTTAACAATCCAAGTATACAATTTGGGGAATATTTTGAGGAAGCCTTGGTCAGACAGGTTATGGTTGAAGGAGCAGAGGAGGACAGGTTATGTTTCCAAACCTCTCCTTCAATGTTATTGTATAAGCTGGAGCCATTGAGTGAATTGATAAAAGAGTAGGAGAAAAGGTAATAGAAGACGGAGAATGCATGTAGAAACTCATGTACTCATATAGGATGGGACATTTGTAAGGCCATGGCTTTGGAAATTTGAAGCAGGGAATGAAGGGGAAGCGTTGGATGAGAAAAGACCTTATGTTTTTTAGTAAGGAAAAAAACTAAAGGAAGCGAGTCAATTGAATGCGTGAAGAAAGAGGCCGGTACATGTTTACGTACATATGTCGGACGTAGAGCGGACTGAGAGGAAGCTATAGTGAGAGAGACGGAGAGATGAGAGAAAAGTTTTTGGCTCCTCCAACTGTTCCTCCTTCATTTTGCTCTCGTTTACTCGGGAGATGTTCCATCACTAATATGTAATAGTGTGCTTTGTGAAAGTCAAGGAACGATACGGTGGAGAGTGAAAGGATGGAGGGAATGGGGAATAAGATGAGATGAGAGACTGTGAGAATGAGGAGAAAGTCGGAGCCAAATTTTGTAAACAACGGAGAGAAATGTGAATGGTAGAAATGTTGGAGGTCTTCGAACACAAAATTGATCTCTCCTCTCTCATTCGTCTTCCTCCTCCTTCTCAAGATTCACGTCTGAAGGCATAGCGTTGTAGACCCAAGGAATCGTAAGGAGTCAGACACAACATCAAATAACATGGAGTCATGTAACCAACTCCAAATAAGAGAGAGAGACATATAGGAAAGTGGAAATAAGAGAGAGAGAGAGAGATAGGGAAGTGAAAATAGGGTGAAAGTATAGCCAATTGGAAATACCAAGAAAGTTTCTATAACAAAGCTAAAATAACATGGAAATATAAGGAAGTGGAAATAAGGTGAAAGCGTGTCTAGGAAGTAGTGGGAGATCATAAGGAATAAGCAGAGGATTATAGGCAATGGAGAGTATGCATTGAGGATCATAGGAAAGAGTCCAGATTAGAGAGAATAGAATAAAATCATGGAGAGAATATATATAGGGGCAATTCAACTGGGAATGTATACTCCAATCCTAAGGGATAGGTTAGAGTGATAGGAAGTGCAGGTCACATAGGAACACTCTCACTGGCAACGAGACTCAAGACAAAAAGATCCCAGACGGAGACAACCCCCGTATATTTTCTCGTCCTCCTGTACACACACACACACCCACACACACACACACACACACACAAGTGGGAGAAGTGAGAGTAATGTCGAGTGTAAAGCCCTGTCGTTTGTCGTTGTCATTGTATCTCGAATGGTTTCAGGTCAGCAACCATCCTTTACATCCTTGGACGGGAGATGGGAGAAAATACTCTGACAATTACTCCCATTACAACTGTGAGTATGTAGACGGCTGATTAAAACTCTTTGGCACTTGGAATAAGATTATAGGGGATTACAGGGGTGGAGACCAAGCTACATATTACATCTAATTTCGGGTCATGTTCAACTACACTCACCCTTTCCTAATGGGATTCCTCTTCTGACAATAACGACCGCTCCTATTGACAAACTCCCCAATTCCTTCTCCTTACCCCAAATCCCCCAAATGCCCACCTAATATTTTCACTCACAATTGAAATCGTCCTCTGTCATCCTCCCGAAAACCAACACCTTGCTCTCCTTTACTCAACCTAACATTAATCCAATGTAAAAAGGAGAAGCCCAGTTGAATTCCGATCTGGTTCATTCTCTCAGAATGATAAGCTGGAAGTTGGCCTACTCAACTTGTACACTTGTTGGAAATCCGAGTATTCCCAGTGCTAAGCTAGGAAGGATGTGGGTAGGTTTGGAGAGTGGACCATCCGTAGAATAAAGTAGAGATGAAAAAAATGGTAGTTGCCAGGAAATAAATGATTGATATAGGAAGACGTACATGAATTAAAGATAAAGGATTAAGGAGGCTGGATGCAGACTAAAGAAGATCCATTAGATCTGCGAATGGTGGAAAACAGGAGAGAAGGTCGTTCCGCAGATAGTGGTCCATTAATTTGACTATAATTTATTGCCATTAATTTACTTGTTACCCGTACGTAATTGTATTTCCGTTTTATCTCCCATAGTTTTTATTTATCGAATATGTCAGTGCCAATTGTTTTGCTAGCAAATCCCTACTACAATGGTCGAGGCTATACCTCCAGATTCTCAAGTGGATGAGAGGAAAAAAGAACCACTTACTCATGACCATGTCGGGAGAGGAAATAAAAAGTAGATACTCTCATCCCATGATGAAAAAAACAAGATGGCCAAGAGGCTGGAGTGCTTTAGATATATAATTATATATATATGATGCTTATATAATAATAATTATAATAAAAGGAAAATGGGAAACCACAGGTAGAACCGGAGGAAATTTGTCAGGAACATGGAGGGCGGTTGATGAGGTAAAAAAAATCTATAAGGAGAAGAGAAAATATTACAAGGGAAAACTTACGAGTGCAAAACCGAGGCTCATCCGAACCATCACCACAGTCATCAACGCCGTCACAGTATTTATCTCCCGAAACACATTTGCCACGGCTACAGCTGAATTCCGAAATTCGACACACGCTCCGGGAGCCCCGCTGCTTACTCCCTAAATAAAAAATGTGTACGGTTATTATCACCATGATTATTTGACATGAAGTTTAGTTTTAAAAGGGAACAAATATTTGTCCTAGGAATGTTCCACTAATTAATTATAATGTCAGGAATAGAGTTTAGGATGTCTTTAAATGAGATGCTTATGTATGGTTTTAGCTTTTAGCCAATCATTTGTATGATTTAATTAGGAATGTGTCACTGTCCTCGAGTATGACAAGATTAAGATTATGAAGATCGATGTGAGGCCTAATTCCACCGGAGACATGGACGGGGGTCCAGAAGCTAGCCAAGTCACTGACTCCACTCGAGGTCTGACATGTCTAATGATGTGGACAAAATGATTTACATAGTCTAATTCCATGACTAATTCCACCAGGCCCCATTCCCAGTCTAATCCCACTCCCCAAAAAGTTCAGTTCCCTTCGAGGGGGCCATTTTGATTGGAAATTGAAGATTGGGGAAATAGTAAATATCTAGATACATAGAACTTGAGCAATAGGACTTTGTGGAGAAAAACAGAAACTAGTTGAGGAAAGGAGGAAATTGATGAAATGGAATGGTTCATGTGGAAATAATGAGGAAGAAATATGAAATTGTCAGGTTGAGTAAGCACGGGTAACGTGTAATGGCTAGTGGGTATTTATCTCAAGGTTTTCCAGATGAATATCGTCCAAGTGACCTGTTTAATTTCATCCATTCATTGATTTTCCCCTTGGGCTTTTGTGGTAGAAAAGAGGATTTTTTCTTTTTTCTCTTGTGTGCAGAGGAAAATGTATGTGAAAACAGTGGATATGATGGGGTGGAAGGAGAAGAAAAGCATGTTGATAGCCAGAACATTACAGAAGAATGAAAAGGAACATTTACTGGGTGGAAAGTGCGGCCTCCTCCGTGAGGGTCCATGCAGTTCGCACACACTTGAGTGCATTATTGGGACCCAAAAGAATTCAAAGTTAATCGTGGAGGAATCAATGAGTAGTATTTGTGTGGAGATAAAATATTGAGGCAATGTGTTGTTGGAAACACAAAAGGTATTTATAAGGAGAAAGGAGAGGTAGAGAAAGAGGCAAAGCCAGAGTAGTTCTTTTTCTCTCACATACTTCTCGCCATTTAGTCTTTTCTCCTTTCTCTCGAATCCCACACACCTACTGTTCCTGTGCTACTGTTCCTCCTTCTGCTCCTTCTGCTAAAAGTCTCTTGAAATTCTTTTGGCTAAAATCCATATGATGTACCATGGGTCTGCTGGAGCAATACTATCGCCTTTTTCACATGAGAACCACACATGGCCTTATTCCAAACACACACGACGCATTTTCAACTGTTTCTTGAACACGGAAAGAGTCTATGGATCTGTCTCTCGCTCTCTCTCTCCTCTATCACGGGAAAGTCTCCACGCACCAGCAGACAACCAGCAGACAACCTTACCAGAGTACAATATACTGGAGTAGAGGACAGCAGAGGGAAGCTAGACTTGAGAGGATAGGTAGTTGTATCCGCATGCTACGCCAACAATAAATACTATAATCGAGGAGTAATGCAGGACCTTCATGTCAAACCCCGTGCGAAAGGAGAGATCTATAATAACTTTGATCACACGTAGTATGTATTGGTAAGTGCGACAGTCCAGACTCATATTGTAGAGTACAGGCAATGAAAAAGGAGTGAGTGAAAAAAGTAAAGGAGAGAGAAATTCTCTGGACATGTGTCATACTTGGATCGAGTTGAGTTTTGTAGCTCTACGGAAATGGATTGGAATGGAAAGAAAGAATAAAAGCAAGGGGAAAATCGGCCGGGCGTGAGAATCAATAGAAGGAGAAAAAAAAGAAGAGAAGGACAAGGAACCAAGGAAATACTGAATCTTTTCTCCTTTTTTCTTTACCTTTTAATGGAAATCATGATGCATTTTCAAGTGACAGGCTGCAAGTGAAATTCAAAATAGAAGAATAACTTTGGCTCCCTTCCGACCAATACGCATAACCTGCAGAGGCATGTAACCACACTCGAGTGAGGAATTTGATTTCCTTCGTCAACTATCCCAACTCCAGCTTCTTTCTCACTTTGTACTCACTCTATACCGCCCACATTTCCGACCTTCTTCCACAAACACAAAAAACCCAGTCCATCACCTCATTTCGTTCGTACTGGCTTGTTTTTTAAGGGGCCTTGCTGCAATAGAGCTTTGAGATTTGCTTCGCAGTTCATACAAATAAGGATGGATTTCGGCTGTTTACTTTCATCCAATTCCAGTTATTCAATGAATGTTTACATGAATCACAGCAAACGCAATGAACTTCCTTCCTGTTTTGAAGGTAATTACATATATATGTATATTAATACATAAACGGAGACATAGGCAGAGGCGATCATATCAGAAACATCAATGAATGAACTGCCCTACAGCAAGAGGCTATACTGCTAATGGATAATGGAAGTCCTAGGAAGATGTTCTCCCTTACTTTGAATCACAGGCAGTTATTGATTCGCGAAGATTTATTTGTTGTACGCCATATATGTCCGGTGCATACAGAGTGACACAGTTTCAAAGAAATAAAAATTATGCGGGTACTTAACAAAGGACCGTCTATTTTTTCAAGCATGTTAGTTTAGTCCTTAGCTATGATTGTGCCAAGTTACAACGTGCCCGGCCTAAAAATTGAACGGATAATCCCTCCGAAATAGAAAGTGTCATCCGGTCACTTTTCAAACAGAAAATATCCACTGGATAATAATATTGCTGCCATCCGAAAGCAGTTACTATCCGAAGGGCTCACAGTTTCCTGCATGTCAGTGTACCGCGTCATAAACAATATTGGTGAAAAGAGGCAGGCAGCGCTAAAGGGCCCTCCAAAAAGAAAACCCTCTAGAAATGCCCGAACTCGTGCTGTAATCAAAAAGGTCGACGTGATAACCTCAAAGGTTAACCCAATGTCCCAAAGACAGATTGCTCGAAGAGTTGGACTGTCCCAGCTCACGGTGGAGCAAATCATTTACTAAGACTTGAGAACGGGAGAAAAGTCGAGAAAAAATTGTCCAGGCCATCCAATTGTTTCTTCAGTTAATAGCATTAAGGAAATGGTTTCATAGTTTATTAACTCGATTCTCCAGCCAATTTTGAAATCAACGCCAACGTATTTGAAAGACAGCACAGAACTTTCAGGTAAATTGAGGGAACTGTCTGAAACTGATTGAAAAGAAAAATCTACAAAGTATGAAATTGATCATTGTTATTATGCATGTCATTTCTTTATACACAAATATCCCACATGATGATATGCTCGTCTCAATAAAAGAGTTTTTAGATGACCGGGAAAATAAAGATATTCCAACCTCCGTTATAAGGCGATTAACAGAATTGGTCTTCGAGCTTACCGGATTTGAATTCAACAACTTATTTTTCAAGCAAACAAAAGGGGTTACAATAGGTACCAAGATGGGTCCAAGTTTGCAATTTTTACGAACGTTCACAGGCCCCCTTCCACGATTTGGTGTAAGATTCACTACGATCTCGACGTCAATTTATAACATGCCAACTGATTCACACTCATACTTGCAATTGAATTCTTTCCATCCCAAAGCTACAGTAAAATCTATCCCATTTCCTCAGTTCCTTCGACTAAGAAGAATATGCAGTGAGGATGCGGATTGCCACGCACAGGCAAACATAATGAAGAACCATTTTTAAAAACAAGAATACCCAACTAATCTTCTTAATTCAGCTATCACAAACTGCTCTGCCATCTCTAGAGAAAACACATTTAGAAAAAACACTAAATGGAAGAATGCCTTTTGTATTAAATTTTATTCCCTTCACAAAAGAGTTGGCAACTCACGCTGTCAAAATTTGCAAATAAATTATTCCGCAATCCACAGCCCAGCAAATCATGAACGAACCTCCTCTCAAATCTTTTCGCAGAGCGCCTAATCTTAACAAAATATTGGTAAGGACACCCTTGCGCACAAAATTCACACCAACCAAAAACCCTGGAACCTTCCACTGCCCTAGACAATGCCGTACTTGGATACACACTGCAACTTCAAGTTGTTGAAAACGGCAGCAAGTCATTCATGTTAAAGGAGTCATATGACTGCTTAACCAAATGCATAATTTATGCTATCAAGTGTAATGTCTGCCCTAATGTGATCTATGTAGGGCAAAGCTAAAGAACTCTAGCTGAACGTTTATTTGAACATAAATACGATATAAGGTTGAAGTACAATACACCAGTAGGTTTACATTTTAATGGGCCTAATCACAGCATCGAGAATGTTCGTATTTCAGTACTATTAAAGGCCTCAACTAACAGAAAAGAGAGAGAAAACGATGAAAAGCGCATGATTCATCCCTTCAGTTCTATTACTAATCCAGTTCTGAACTGGAATAGTATAAAATTTATTTCAACAAGTCAACATACAAGCCTCAGGACGACGTAGCGGGCCTGGCGCTCCCGGGGTGATTCGCAGCCAAAAATTTTTTTAACGTCATTTAACAACTTTGTGGAATTTAGTAAAAAAAATTAATTTTGAAAAATAATTTAAAAATATAATTTAATTTAAATTGAAATTATTCGTTTTTTATTATTCTAATCTTTTAATTCTAAAAAAGGAATAATTGACCTCCAAGCCTCACTGAGAATATGCCCCTTATTAATATTCATCAAGGTATGCGTGGATTGCTTTATAGCTAAGCCTTCTTTAATTTCTCTTACAAAAAGATTTGGCTCTTTTAGGACCATACGTGCACTTTCCCAATCAATTCGATGTTTCATCCTTGTTCTGTGTATATGATTAGCTACAGCTGATTTCTTATAATTATTTTTATCTACGTGGGTCTGATGTTCTTTCACTCTTGTTTCTAATGGTCGCCCTGTTTCTCCAATGTAAATAGACGGGCATGAGTTGCAGTTGATTTTATATATACCACCAGAATTTATTTCCTCTGGATCTTTGACTCTGTTCATAATTTATTTCTGCTTTGTTAATATATACATATAGCTTGAGCGATTATGGCCCATTGGCCTACAGGATTTATTTTCTCGTAGGTCTTTGTACATCTCTGAGGCACACACATTAACAGTGTCGTAGTACCCCTGCTTTAATATAGGGATTCTGACTGGAGTACTTTTGGTTTTAGCTAGGGCCAGAACACATTGACTCCGTAGTAATTAGGTATTGTTTTATTATAAACAGATTTACCTCCATTACGCAATATGAACTATATAATGAGTCCTCCATTTTTTGTATATATTTGTATTTCTCTGGCTTGAATCGTTTCCGGTTGCCAATACCTCCTGTGAAACATGACGATTTCATATTTCAATTATATCCAAAACTAAACTAACAATAAGTAAGTAGATCCTGTGGGCTTAATGTTCTCGTAGCAAAAGTATTTAAGTTGAGCAACAAATGGCTTAATTCAGTAGAATATTTACCAATATATTGTATTGCAAAAAGGTTAGCTTCCCTACTCCTTTGCTAAAATTGTTACTACCACACGTGTTCGTATGATAGTAGCAAGGTTGTTATTATTCGCAAATTCCATACTACACTTCTTGAGCAGTGCTGAAAAAATTATCCGTCGTCGCATTAATAACAAAATTAAAGATAAGCTCGCCAGCAACTAGTTTGGGTTTAGGAATTTTCTCTCAACCCAACTATAACCAGCTTTCTCCACTGTATACATACAGACAACCCCATAAAGTGGGATGCTTGTATGTAGATCTCAAAAATCGTTTGATCGTGTTAGGTATATTTTACTTGTAAATGTTCTACATGATTTTAAACTTCAAACCTATCTCATTCAAATAACAGGGAGTTACCGGGAAAATAGATAATTTAGAATATAATTAATAAATAAATACTTTTCTAATACCATTTCTTAAAATATAGATATATGAAGACGGAAACCAATTTATTGAGAAAGCATGTGCCCAGTTTTATTATTCAAATTTTAGCCAGTTTGAAACTGGGGGGGGGGTGCACGGAACTGGGGATCGCCGAGATTTGTAGCCTGTAAGTTGCTGTTAGTTAAGTGTAGGCAGTTCGGTAAATTGGACTATGCAGTGCAAAAGCTGGTATTTTCCTTGATTTTTCAGAGGTTGAGAGGCATTCCAATTTGAAATCGGACAGGTGTTTGGACAAACTGTTAGGACAAAAGATCTAAAGTAGTCCTTTTGTTGCACCCATTTGGGAAACGCTTCAGGGTAGAATTTTGTTCTTTTCTTCCATTTGATTACAACTTTACAGTTTTAATAACTGTAGGAATTTGTTTTTGAAATTTTGAGAAAGAATGAAAACCGCTAACCTTTATGCAAATTTACAACGAAAAGTGTATTTAATGGTGGTTGACCCATTGCTCTTGCTGGGAAAGTATTTCTGGCAACAAGCTCTGTCTACATCGCAAATGTGGCAAATCCAATTAATTGCTTTGCTTCTAAAACTCATAAAAGCACGAAGTTAAAGAGGAAAAATTTAAATTGAGAGCGTTGAAAATGAAATTCGCATGAAATGAGAGAAATATCACTGTTGAGGTTGGATTTAAAATTTAATGAAATAGAGCCATGTGCTAACTCTGGATAGTGATTTGTGAGATCTTTGACCATCTATCTTCGCTACGTCGCTACGAGAACTCGAAAGTGTATATTAGGTGGTTGGCTGAGAGACACGTGGAATAAGGTTGAAGGATAAAATGGAAGGCGAAATGAATGACTTAGTTGAAGGATGTTTATGGGAGAAAGTAATTGTGGTGGTTGGAAAATGTCTTACCTGAATCACGCCTTCGATTTTGGTCACCCCAAGTCTGATTGGTGGGTGGAGGTTGACGAAAACCGAAAGAGCGGAGGAGTCTGGTAGTCCAGTCTTGCTGTTCGGGTGGTTGGTCATTTTGAACGTGACTATCATTATAAATGGGCTGATTAGATTTTAATTTGACAGGACTTGAACGTTCGGATGAAGTTTTTTGGAAATCCGTAGAATTGTAGCGCCGTGCCAGAATCCTCTCGGGACTCAAGTCTTCCAAGAGATGTGGGAAGTTTAGGAATGGCGACAGCGTGATATTATTTTTGGTTTTTTGAGACTGTTGAACTTGTTGAAGAGGATTGGGATGGCTTGAAAAAACTATGGAAGGGCTATTTGCCCTCCTCGCACTACTGCTATCTACATAGTAAGGTTCAGAGTGAAGGATGAGATTGGCATTGGCAGTGAAGTTTTGTTGTGGTTGACGCTGTTGTTTTACAGACGAGTCTGTTGTCATATTACCTAGAATTTGCGCTTTCGTGACATTTTTCAAGTTATTTTGTGAATTGAGACTTGTACTAATATTACTGTGAGTTAGGGTGACAGCTGACTTATGTTCCGTGTCCGTCACATGGAACGTAGGTAGAGGAGGAGAAGGGTCGAAAGAGTTTGATGCCAACTGCTCCGTCTGATTCTTGAGGGCAGATGACGTGGCCTCCATCACCAGCTCCTCACTGTCACTCTCACTAGCACCAATTGTAATGATGAGGAAGAGGAGGGTGAGGAGTATGAATGTGAGGAATGTCAAATGGTACAAGCACAAGGTGGATTTATTGGAGGACCCGTTGGAAGTTCCATTCCTTAGCCCACCGAACGAGTCCTTACTCATCATCACACTACTCACCTGCGGAGAATCCCTGGACAGAATAACTTTCTTCCCATTATTCCTCCGACTTTTCCTTGACTTACTGGATAGGGACGACACGGACAGGAGGGAGATTCTCGTGAGATTCTCTGGTCTACTGCTGCTATTGGCGGGGTAAAGTATGGATTGTCTTGGTGATTTCATATTCTTTTGGCACTTGCCTTTTCCTCCCTCTCTCTCTCTCTCTCTCTGTACGGCTGCCACAAGGAGGAAGGAAGGCAACCTATATTTTTCCTCAGTTTTTTATACTATTTTAGATGTTTTGAGATCATATGTGAACGGTTGAGAAAAAGTCAGCAGGAATAGTTGTGTTTGTAAGCGTAGTAGAAAAATCGATAAGTGGCATGAGGAGCAATAAATATAAACGGTCGGAAAGTTGTTGGAACATGAGAAAAAAATCACCTTCGGTTGACCACAAGATCTTCACTTTGGGTGACTTGTGGCCTAGGACTTTGACTCTTGAGCATCCCACACAACACAATCTCCCAAACCAGGCAAATCTTCGGGATCCGTGCTGTTTATACCAAGTCTCATCCACCGCATGACTTGATTACTAGTCTCAGTTTTGTGGTCAATCTTCTTGGCTTTATTTTATATCTTTCTCACAGCAAATCTGTTTGTCCCTCGTCCAACACCCAAACAACGAAGAAAATCGTCTCTGAGAAATTCACTCTTCTTTGCGTCTTCTTCTTTCTCCTCTTCCTTCCTCTCAAACACTGATCTTATTAAGTGCTTATCCTAATCTCAACTCTATGAATTATTGCTTTCTTCCCAGGCTGAGCTCCAACTCTCCCAAACTTCCATCTCCATTAATTTCGCCTCGCACAGGTCTCCTCACTCCCGGGTTCTCCCAACGCAGCGCTCACAAATCCCAAGGTTTCCTCCCAAAACCAAACTGGAGCAGGCACAGAGCGGAACAAATTTAAAAGGAACAAGGGTACGGACCGGAAGGAACCAACGACCAGATTCCCCACAAATACGCGTCACTTTAACAAGTATAATTTTCTCAATCTTCCATCTTCTTGTCCCGTGTTTTTGTCCTTGAATTATTATGCCTCGAAAATCTATGGCTCCGTCATCCAAAGTTTTCTTTCTACAACACACAAAGTCATTAATTAGTCGAAAATTTATGGAGTAGCCAAGTAGTAAAACAAATTTTCACACAATACATAGCTATATACCCACAATATAGATTTATTAAACGGTTTTATCATGGTTTTAATTTCAGAGTGGAGAAAACAAATGTGAGCATATGTTAAAAGGCAGTAGGTTTATTCGCTCACATGGGCTATGGTTGGAAGCTGAAAGTTTTAAATGATTTTAACAAGGAGCTTTTTATGAATATCTGTAGAAATGCAGTGAAAAGGGACAAGTATGTTTTTATGAGCTATAAGTATACTCTTTTATGAGTTGACTCTAAGTTTTGATGAGGGAAAACTGGGAAAAGTAGATTGGTGGTAATGAAGAGTAACTCTGCGGCGGTGGTAATTTCATTGATACTTGGCTTGATTTGATGAGACACGCAAGGGAGAAGGAGAGAGAGAAAGAGCGGCATGAGAGAGGATGAATAAAAGCCTTTGGTGGCTCTTGTTAAAGTGAAATTAAGGGTGGATGTCGTGAGCCATTGTGTGGATGAGAAATGTGTGAGGAGAAAAGAAAGTGTGAGCAATGTGAAGGAAAAGAACTGTTCAGTCGTGTCTGTAGAGCTGACGAGTAGGGATTTATAAAAATCCTGGACTTTATGCATAGAAAGAGAACTAGCGCAGCCTTCTCATCTAATTACTACATCCATTAGAACTTGTTGAGGTTCGCGGGATTTTTCTCATGTCCCTCTACTTTCTTTTCAAATCAATGGAACAATTCTCATGGTGGATTTTTCACTTGACAAGTTGTCCAGTTGAAAATTTATGGGTCTGCTCTTTCTCTCCTTTTCCCGGAGGATGACAAGGCGTCTCGGAGCTCTCTTCTTGAGAGTCTCTGGCTGTCATTGTGTTTAGTTTACGCAGCGATGTAGCTCCTCCGCGTGTAGTATGTTTTCAGGGAACGTAGAGTGAAGACGAATGTGAGGAGATTCGGAGCCCACTGAGCTTTTGACCCACCTCATAATAATGAGGACGATGGGAGACGCAAGGATTCGAATACAAATAAAAGGTTCACCAATGCTGTCGCGTGGAAAGGTGGAATTAATTCCGGTCTAAAGCTGTTCTTTCTCTCATAAAATTGCCCCATACAAGCATTACATGTTCCTGGAAATTTCTTCCATTTGAATCTATGCTATTTATGGAAATAGGAAAACTTTTTTCTCTCTATATATCGACTTATATTGAATTGAAATACATGTACCTATAAGGCGTCACATGTTGTAAGACTTGTGCTATGTATTTGGGAGAGAAAAGAAAGGGAAAATATTGGAGAATGAAGACTGAGGTTGACCAACAAGTCAGAGAAAGAGAGAGAGAGAAAGTTGCATGACCTATCTTGGCCTCTCGTACCGTTTCACTCTTTCTTTCTTCCCCTGGAATATGAGAGAGAAAAATCCTTCTTTCATTTCATCATTACGTATTTTCTCATTTCCCTCGGGTGACTTACTTACTGTCGGTTGACTTTCGTCTCTCTCTCTCCTTCCTGATGCCGAAAGATTCTATCGAACGCACGAGGTCATATAAGAATTCCTGCGATGACTCTGCTAGTGGGAAAAAAATCCCAGGTTTTTCCCCTATTATTTGTGTTTCTGCTACAACAAACTCACTCAAATTTCTACTATGCTTACGTGACCCCCCAAGGACTCAAACTTAACTTATTACTTACTTCTCGGAGCTATTTCTTTTTCATCGCTATCCCCCTTGTCTCTCTCCTCAAAGTCCTTCTTTCATTACTTTAATTAATGTTGTTCAGTTCATTCCACATTCTTATCCTACCTCATTCCTGGCATATATATGTATATATATATATATATGTGCGGGAGATTCCAATCATAAATATTGTGGAGGTTTTAGCTCCATCCCAAAAACTACGTCTATGAAGTTCTCTGTGAAGGAGAGAAACCAAGCAGGGGTCCTCAGTCTGAACAGAACTCAACATCCATGACGGTCCCGTAATAATTCAAGCCACATTGTCTTTCTTGTGCCCGAACAAACGTTTAGAAAAACAATGGAAATATATTAGTTCCTCCCGCGACTCTCCACTCAAAAGGTATTCCAAAGAGAGAGAGAGAGAGGAGAGAAGTTTAGGTGGAGAAAGTTGGGAAAGCAAAGGGGTCAAGTTCTAACTAAAATATAATACAGGAATGGAAAAAGTGGATATGAAATACGGAGTTTCATAAAGAGCTAAATAGGCATAAAAGGAGCTAATAATAAAGATTGTAAAGGGATTGGTAGGAAGAGGAGATGAGTACTTTAGAAGAAAACCAGACTGTTTCACGGCCCTTAAATAAACTTGAGTCATAAAAAAGTTTTGAATCCTCCAGAAAAATATGAGTTTCCCTTTTCTATGACCAATAATCCTTTCCGAGGAGAAGAAAGACGTAGTGGACGAGTAAAAATTGAAAAATAAGAAAATGTTGGTGGAGTTTGAGAGTGGCGAAAATGACTAACAAGACATGGTGAGATTTAGGTATGAGGGAAGAAAGAATGGTGAGGTAGTTGGGAGGAGGTGATTTCCTCTCTATTGACTCAAGGAATAAGTGTGAGGTGTGAGGTGGTCCGGAAAGTATGCAAATTTAACCTACCTCTCGCAATAATCAAGGATCCTTTGAATTGAAAGTAATGAGGATTATGAGGAGGACTGTCTGTCTTACGACACTCGCACCAAATGTCTCTTTTATTCATGGATGGATAATATTCACGTGGTGTGGGAGAAGTTTGAGAGTGGCGGCTGTCTCCTTCCATTCCTTCCTCAGCTCGCAAAGTGTAGGTAAATAAACGTTTGTATGAATAAAGTGAGCTGAATATTATTCTCAGCTCAATATAGCGCCAGGGCCGTTCTTCTCATATAATTTTCCAAGCTTTGATGAGGTTCTATTTATACAAATTCTGGGATTGGATGAATTCTTTGAATAGGGCGTTTTGCATCTCATCTCACCAAAACATACCTGCGATGCGGCATATTAGGAAAAGCTACGTTTACGATTCTAAAACACTGATGAGAAGGTTTCGCAAGCTTTTCACTTTCTGTGGTTCTTTGTGAAAGTAAAGAAAATTAGTGCCAGCATGGAATTCCACGGACACTCACACAATCAACTCAAATGCTCCATTAAGATTTTCTCCTGGAAAGTGAGAGAGAGAGAGAGAGGGGAAGGGAAGGAAAAGTGAGAAAAATGTAAGTTGAAGTGGGTTTGGTAGGCGAATTACCTTCACACTTGTTGGTCTGCTCATATTGACAAAATATTCGCATCACCTTTCTCTTGCCCTTTCTCATCCCTGACAAATGTGAATTAAAAAGTGGAGGTGTAGAATACATAGAAAATGGGAGGAAAACCAGTGAAATTATACTTTGAAATGAATATCAAAGAGGAGAGAAATTGACAATGGAACTACTTGGAAAGTTGTGTGGACATGCTTTAGGAATTCCAATATCCTTGAACCGTACATACCATTGATAATGGCTATGTGTGGGAAATTGTATAGGAGCTCAATATCTAAATTATAGATGCTGATGCTTATGAACTTTGCTATAAGACTTTGGCCCATATTGTGAATGGAGAAGTGAGCTATAGATTGATGTGGAGTAAGGATAGCGGTTAGTATAGTAATGATATGGAGCGTTTGGTGTGGAATTATGATTGTTTGTGAGATTTCTCTGGATAAAGGAGAGAATAGCGGGAGAGTGGGTTTTTGGGAGGAAGGAAAGAAAAAGCTCGTCGGCGGAGCAGCTCGTTGATTCTATTATAATTCATAATGCATCTCTGATGCTGAGTCTTGTTTATAAGAGAAAAGAGAGAAGGATGGAGAGGAAAAGGTAGACTTTCATGTGGTAACATTTCTGGATTTACAACTTTGTCTTTGAGCGGGAATACACTTAATCCTCCACATCGTCAACTGATAAAAGTGATTCCCTTGTTTGCTGTTTTAATGGACGGGGATTCTATGACGCCATGTATAGCTTCCCCAAGTAAATGTTACCAAGTAAAGTCTTCTACAGACATTTTAAATCACGTTCAAGTCCTCCCTTGAATGTTTGCAAATTATTCCGCATGAGACATTTCTCTCTCCACAAGAATAAACTGCTTTAGATATGGGAGAAAGTAGAGGAGTAAAAAGCCGGGCTTTCTCTCGTCTCTCACTCTCTCTTCCTTTCTTCTCCATAGCTCCGTAGCATGTGAGTATTAGTAGGAGTTGGAGTGGGAGTTTTGGACGCCTCTTTTAACTTGTAACCAAAGCATAATCTACTTTTTCCTTCTGTTGTAAATTATTTGCTTGACCTACTTCCTCGTAACGTAAGTGTTGTTAATTTTATCTCCAACTTGACTTTCTTTAACTTTCTCCGTTACAGTTGTACAAGGCTTGAAGGCTTTGTAAATAATTCTCCGCTTAGCACTAATCCTGGTCAAAAATACATTTTCTCAAAGAGAAAGTTACCTTTTTAAGAGGAGATTTTGTAGCTTGTGCAAAATACTGCGTCATATCGTATGAAAAAACTTGGAAGTTGAGCTTTTTGTCGGGCTCCTTCTTGCGTATTCCTAGTTTTAGAATTTAAAATTCTTCTGGTTACATTTAGGCGTGTACACTACCCATGAAAATAATATATAGTTTTGTGAGCTAAGAACTCCTTTGAGTTGCTTCTGATTTTCTCTTCCTTTCTCAACCCAGATAAAGTAACGTGGGGGAAAGTTTATTGCTTATGCTTATTACTTCTTGGTGAGTTGAGAGCTGGAGGGCAGAGGATGCAGACGTGGAGAGCGAAGTCCATAACGAACTGGTCCAGTAAGACTCCTACACTCGCACTTACATCTGCTTATTTTATATCCGGATTTCCCTCGAGATTTAACGGTGGTTAAAACACTTCCTAGAGATTAGTTTAACTACCGTGAAACTTTCGGCTCTCAAATCTGAGCCTTAACAAAAAAAACCTTGCATGGTACTCTAAGGCTTGGGCTCTCCACACTCTGCGACGCCCTCTCAAACCTGGAACAGAAGATTATTCTAGACGCCTGAGAAAAAAGTGTGGGTAAAGGCGTGCTTTATCACTGGAGAAAGTTGCATATGGGAGACTTTACGCTTTAAAAAACATGCTATAAAAATTCATGGAGTTTTCAGCTGTAGTTTCTAACTTCCTCTGTGGCCTCGCCTATTTATTCTCTACACTTAATTCATATAATACATCCGTTCTGCACTGCCTCTCATTGCGATGTTCGTGGGAAAGGGCAGATAGAATAGAGAGGAGAAATGGAGATAGAGGAAAAGGATGAAGATGCTTTAAGGAAAAGATAATTAAGATTAGCGGATGATAGGAAGGGCATGATTAAGGATGAGGATACTACGCTCTATTTTCCACTGATCATTAAAACTTTCTCCTGAGTGAAAGGATGGAACGACTGGGGGAGAAGGTCTGGTCTTAAAAGTTAAAACATGCTTTCAGCCAAATTTTCTCAAACCGTACTTTTATGTGAAATTTGATTGAATTTCAAGAATAGAGCTCTGGCTTATGTTTCCTCCCTTTGGCAAGTAGTTTTGTGGAAACGTGTTCTATACTTACTACTCTTTGAACTCTCTCTTCATGTAAATAAAGTTTGGGTTTGATGTGAATTCCTCATGGAATTCCTAATATCAAATGAAAATTGTATTTTAAGAGGAGTTGCATACAATGTAGCGAAGCGTTTGAATTCAATTGAGGCGAATATCGATATTGGGGAGTGGAGCGTATTTACAGGTTATACATACATTACAATGAAGAGCTTGTTAAATATTGAGAGACTGTTTTTTCCTGGGCTGTGCTGGGTGCACGAGAAAATGTAGAGGAGACAGTAATAATTGTGTTGTAAAATTTATGAGACTGCAGAGAGCTGTTGGACACAAATGAGTTGTAATAAAATTTCATCAAGATACTTTCTTGCTAATGTTTCCGAGCACTAGCACTTCCTTACTCATACCTTGGTGTTACTTAATGGTGAGGATTTTTTCGAGATAGTTGGAAGGAGAAAGATTTCAAAAATCCCAAGCCAAGATGAGGGTAGAGGAAGTGCCATTGAAATGGTCATGGTGAGAGGAGGATATTATGAATGAATAATGAATAGAAAGAGGAAAGAGCGGAAAGTTTGGCTGGCACAAAATTATACTGTTTCGCTTTTTCCTTCCTTTTTCCAGATGACACTACTTCGTAGGAGGGAGAGGAAGTAGAATAGAAGAAGGGAAATGCTTGGGAAACCTCCTCCCCTATCTTCCCTTAACAGGGATTCATATAGACAGAATACTTTTATCGCGGAATTTCATATTATTGTGAATGGGTGGAAGTTGAAGAAGTTGTAGAAGAAGAAGAGGATTTATTAGCCCAGCAACTATTGACTACATCCTTGTGACTCCTCACTTGTTCCTTTAAGCCGTGGCAAGCAGATTTGCGGCTATTTCTCCTTGTGAAAATCCTAATTTGCCTACCTCCATATCCTCTACGTCGTTTCGAGGGCCTTTATAGGCACTCCTAAATTACTTGTAAATTTTTTACGAGTAATACTTACACACAAAAAATATAGTCATTTATACCCGGCCAGAATTCCAGTAACTTTTCTCCTTCTAGTAGACACAAATATCGCGGATATTAATACCAACGGTCCATTCTACTCTCACTCAGCATGTGCCAATGTTTGCTCCCTTCGTATCCTTCTTGTGTACATATGGAGCCGGGTAAAGACCTTTATAATCCCACAGCAAGGACGATATGCTTATGACTTTCACCATTGCATTGTATACTCAATACTCAACCATACACACACACACACACACACTGCACTGCACAAATCTCTATTTCATGAGGATATTGCCTGGGAGGCGCGTATGCGAGCTTGTATACTTTGAAATTTCCAGCTATGTAAGTACATGTGTAGGCTAATGTGCTTTTGTAGTTAGGTTGAATGTGGATGGATGCTGACGTCTCTTGTATGAGTAGCTGTTGTGGGAGTCTCTTTGTACAAAAAAATAGATATAAAGGGAACTAATGGGCATAAGTAGGAACATCTCTTACGTAATGTATGATTATGTTCAGTTCTTCCAGGCTGTTGTAGGAATAATTTATAAAATGTATAGTGAAAAGATGGTAGTAAATATACAATGTAATATAATGTATATGTGGGGATAAAATAAAAGTAATTTGTATGCATAGGGAAGGAGCTGAGGAGTGTAATGTGACAATGTATAGGTGTAATAGAATGTCCGGGGAGAAGACATGTACGGGTGATATATGTGGCCTGTGAAGTGGAGTATTCTCAAGTGGGCAAAATCCTACATGTAATGTGTAAGTAGGAAAAATGGAAACTGTTGGGTTGTCGTGTTGGAATGTAGAAAAGATATATAATATTACGAGATGAATGTGTCACTGCGTGTTTGGCGAGAGAGGAACGAGGAGGATCTGGGAGAGAGATTTCCCAAGTATCTACAATATACAGACTCAACAGTCCCGTCCATCCTCTCCATTTTCCCACTGCATCTCCTCCATCCATCCATCCTTAAAAACAAGCGGAGATGGAGATTCTACTTTAAATCCGAACATTCCTATAAATAAATGAATTCAAATTGAACTTTTCTACATGCTCTCCCAATTTTTCTTGTATACGCAAGTTGTTTCAACCAATGAGAATCCTCTCAGAGGAAAATCTAGCTACGCAAATTTTCAAGAGTTTGAATGAGTTGATTCTATTAAATTCGTGAGTAATTCAATTAAAAGCATAATCCAGTCAATTGATCACCTTGTGTCGTTGTATAGAGTTGGTGGGGAAATTGGGAGGACCACTTATAGCAGGGACGAGGAGGAGAAATTATTTATATTAGTGTTAAATTTAGAGCGGATTTAATTTGGAATTGGGATAGCAAGTAACAAGACAAGTCCTCTTTCCACACCACATCATCTCCTGTCCTAATGAGACCAATATATCCAATTTACGCAGATCCCTACTAACAAACCAACTTTTCATTAAAGCAATTACGTCCTAAGAGTCACCAAATAACACTCAATTCCAACTCTCATGTTCCACTAAATAAATCATTCATGTCATCTTGAGCCATTTCAATGCATTTACTTCCCCAACCAAATAAACACACGGTACGAACAATTCCTTCGCTTTTTCTTTCCTCCCCCACGAATACACTGAAACTGGAGAACAAAAAAAACAGTTCTTTAGGCTCTTTAATAATTTCCGGATTCATTTCTTTCCAGGATAACCCCTACTTGCTAAAAACAAGTAGAATGAATTTGTGGAAGTGGAAGATTCGACTCGTAAGCAACTCGGATGTTCGAGCCTCTACAAAGCCAGGACCTACGTAAATGAAGAACTGTCCCCTTCAGAAGACCTAAGCAGGTTCCTAATCAGAGATGTGGTAAGAAAAACACGATAGAGGAAAGCAATAAAGGGGGAAATATTAAAAAAAATTGCAGTGTTGATATTGGAAATAAGCACTACAAGCCGAGAGGTGAATGAATACCGATACATAAACGATGAGAAGCAGAACCCGGGCCTCCTGCGACAGCCGCTATACCAAATAGGAAAGTGAAAACTGAAACTGTAATTATTATTCCAAAACAAGTGATATAGCTAGCAACCCAGAAAAAAGAAAATTAAAATTATTCTCTCCCATATGTTACGAATTACTAGGTAATAAGATGTAATAATTACAATAAATTAATCCAACCCACTAACATTGTAACAACACTTGCATAAGATGTTGATCTAACAATAATGGTTACTACTTGCACACTTTTAATTACGTCCAGGATCTTGTTCCACATCATCCTTATCATTTATAAATAATGTCAGGACATGAACCCATGTTTAACAGTGAAGATGAAAACTAACATTGTAATTCATCCTTCATCAAGAAACTCTAGACCACCTTTCAGCAGTCTAGCTTGAGATTCCTATCGATCTGCAAGTGAATACAGAATCCTCCATACAGTAAAAGTTGTATTTATAAAGCTTTTCTCTTCTGGCATCAAGTGTTGTGTAAGGTTATTGCGTGATTCCAATCATCGAACTCGCAGATGCAATTGTTACGTAATATAAATCATTATTCAATCATTTGCACAATCATTCGATTAGAGATCATCTCTAATTACTAAGATAGTCATTCAAGTGTATAAACTACCTTGTCCTTATTAGAATTTACATGGGTTCTAGTGGATTCCATAATGATTTATTAAATTGCAATCTTTCGAACAACCACCGTGTTCATCCTCAGGCAATCTAATTTTTGGAATATCTTGTAACATCAATGATTGATGAGAGTTAGGACTGAGTTTTCTTCTCATTCTATCAATTCTGTTGTTAATGAATCTAATTGGGTATCCATTTTTTGCAAGAGCATCACGAATGTGGTTTAAATCTTCTTCTAAAAATTCCGGATCGCAAACATTAAATGCTCGATGAGTCAAAGCATCGACTACGGAAATCTTGTTTGCTGGGTGATGTTGTGACTTAAAGTTGAGATACCTATCGGTATACGCTTTCTTTCTATATAACTTTGTTTTAAGCCTACCATTAGGTCTGGTTATAAGTATATCCAAGAATGGAAGTTCATTATCTTCTTCCTCTTCCAAGGTAAAGTTAATATTGGGATGAAATTCATTAAGCTGGTTTAATAATAATATTGCATTGTCCTTTTTTACAATCTCAAAAATATCTTCCATATATCTTACCCAAAAAGAGAAGAAAATATTTATTTCACTGATGCCATAATGGCATTTCCCTCGCAACACAGTACGTAAGTCATAATTGATTGATAAATATTTTTAAGGATAAAATTATTTCAATTATACAAGTGATTGAATGCTATTCTGTATGAACCACGGATCGCAGAAATGATAACTTCATTGAGAAGAAGAGATAGCATTCTTATTTCTTTCAATGAGCTGATTTTCTATTTATTGAAGGTGTACGTCTGCTATTGTTAGGACTGCCCATAGCAGAACCATCATTTTGCAAGTATATATTATTTTTAAAATGGAATTACGTACTTTCGGTACAAACTTTTAGTAGGTCTCCAAAATCATCAGCTGTCAGTGTTATTTCTGTTTTCTCTTTCCAGGTACTATCAGTTTTTAGTCTTTCTACCCCTGCCTTTCTAGCCTCATTCGTTGGAACATGTAAAAATGACACTACATCGAATGATAAAATGACCGCGTCCTCTGGAATCTATATTTTTCTAAGTTTCTTAACAAATTTTTTACTGATGTTGGAACTTGCTGTTCCAACATCAGTTTTTTTCCAGTTTCCGAAACTCTAGAATATTTTTCTCGGTAGTTTTTAGAGGAAATATTGATAGTTGTGGTAGCTGAAATAGTTTCTATTTGGAACACCTCACCATCACCAGCACATATATCGTCGCTGGAGAAGCAAAGTGGTCTAATGCACGAATTGCTTAAAAGCAAGCTGAAATAACAACCACCATATTT
>JAQFXU010001632.1:0-27028 GCA_034693705.1 Spatulosminthurus flaviceps | reverse complement strand
ACTTTCTATCGTAGTCTGCCTCAACTTCTTCATGCAAATATGTAGTAGGAATGCTAAAAGCACAAGTATTACTGTTAACACCGGCATTTTTTCTGATTCCACAGAAAGTGTTTGATACAAAAGTTGATATGGAAATTCACTAATTTTGGTGAATATTTGCAATTTAAATGTGTTAATATTCAAATGTATACAAATTAGTACTAGTATTCCTAATATCTTCTACTACTCCTCTTGTTCATGGCTCCTTCAGCGTGGATGTGAGGGTATAAATATTATTGAGCTTAGATTTTATTATTACTATTGTGTATTTTTCCGTAATGCTTTTGTGATCAAAGTTCTTTTTTTCATTTAAGAGACAAAAACAGGATATTTTTGCCTCATTTCTTTTTCCTGTAGTGAAAAGTTTTCCTTGACGAGATTCACAGAGATTAAAGACATCTGAGATATTACGTGCTGAAAAGAAGTGTTGAAATAAGTGAAGGTATTGAGGATCTTTTTCTCAAAGTCCTGCAAGTCCAGTAAGGAGATTTTTAGGCTTAAGCGATTTTTCTCAAATGCTTGATTTATTCAGAGAAAAGCACAGTATTTATACACATTTAGAGCAATATGCTTTCGATGTTAAATATACAACAACTTAGCACGCTCACCAAGTCACGTAGCCCAACTGAGCACGTAGCCCTCGTGTGCAAAGTTAAGTAAAATAAATGCAAGCTTGAACAATGAGTCGTAAAAACCTAGCTGCAGCTTGAACAATACATCGTTAAAAACTAGCCGCAGGCTATGACTATATAAAAACGTGGGTTTATACTCCGATACATACCCTAAGGTCTTACAGAGTTGTCAACCATCTTAAGTCTTTATTCGTTAAATCGTAATACAAAGTTTTAATGATTGACCCTATCTATGAGTAACTCCGGCTTTCTGAGGCCATCATTGTAAACTCGCTTGGCGGTCATATGTCTGAGCGGTCAGGGGAAAACCCCAGTGGGAAAAAACCCCTTTCCTTTGATACGAACTAGAAGTCACCCCGGGATTCGAACCCGGGACTCAGACAACACTCGTAAACGAGTACTTAGCACACTTCGCTATCAGTTGCCAACTCTATGACTATATAAAGGTACATGCTACACACCCGAGCGCTAGCCTCACATGAAATCCCATGTGTCGGATAACCCAAGCCGTTCCTAAGATTTTCTAGATAGAAATCCTTAACTTATGAGATCCCATAGAATCCCATAAGAAAAGTCAGCAGCGCAATCCATACGTAGAAAAGTCCAAGCAATCCCATAGGATTTTCCAGATACATATCCCATGGGATTGCTTATCTTATATGCTCACATAAGATCCCCCGGGCGTGAATGCAATTTTTCCCAACTTTTGCCTAAACCATGGGGTCCCACATCAAAATTTTCGGTCGGGCAGAAAGTCAAAACCCTGGGGATTTTGTCATTTACGACTACGCACATCCGCTTCAACATTACTTTAACCTTGAATTTAACTACGCAACACAGGGTGAAACGCAGGGGGAAGAACTTTTCTCCCCTATTCTCTAGAATATTCTACCTGTTCTCTTCAATATTCTAGAGGCTTATTTTACTCTAATTTTTATACACGTGTAATACATATATGTAACAATATTATTCTCTGTAATATTCACTGTATATTTTAACACCCTCCTTATTACATGTGTACAAAAATCTTCAATGTATAAATACTCTGAAAAATCTTGATTTTTTCAGATGCTTGATCTTCTTGAAAGGAATGTCGTCCTGGCGCTCTGTATTTTCTTGTAGAAATTTTTTTTCCTCACCAGTCCGAATGCCATTATTATTCCAATTATGCACAGTCCAGTGATGACAAGCCAGAGTATCCAATGATCGTTCCCTTCTTGGTTTCTCCAATGACCTCGACCGATTGGCTCTAAGATTGGGAAAGTTTTGTTCACAAAATCCCAATTAACCTTCGGTGTAAGGTGCCATTCTAGTTTTTTCATAACTAGAGGATCTTCGCTTTCACTGTACACTAAATTCATTACTTTTCCTTTGTAAGTAACTTTGTTTAGTATGAAAGTTGCAGTGAGTGGCAATGTAAACACATGATTTGGACAGTTTACATTCCTTGTCAATCCTAGAGTGTACATAAGTCCTGGGCAGTAAACGAAGTACTTGTTATTGTACGCCTTTACTTGAATGAAATCCTTTTCATCGCCATCCTTACTCTTATGACACCTCTTAACTTCAAACATCTTTGTTTCTTCCATAAAGTATTTGATTTTGGCAAGTTCTGGATTGACTAACCAGTAAATTCCCACGAGGTTCCTTTGTCATGTCCATTCCATATAGGCAATATTCATCCGAAGAGATGAGTGCATTCTTTGGTCCAATGTACTCTAGCTTGCAAGTTTGTCCTTTACTTTTTACCATAAGGTAGAAAGGATCTGCTTCAATAATGGACAACTTTGAATCCACTACTGGTACTGAGAATTCCATATGCAATTTATTCCTCTCCTCGTTGAAATAACAATTCTTGGGATCCCGTATTCTACTGGACATTCCAATCCACAGGGTAGAGTGAAGTTTAGGAATTCGAAAAAGGTCTCGTCCATGACCCTATTTTTCCATTTCCTTTTAGTTTCAAGTATAACTCCTCTCCCCATTACTAGTCTTGCAATAATATAAGTTATTAGATATTGAATCTCAATAACTTTCTCCTTGAATAATAAGTTAATATCAGATATTAACTTATTTATGGACTCTCCCGTTTTCTTGACTTCTAACTGCAACAATTGAAGATTCCCACTTTCAATTGCTAGTTTTGCTTCTAGGTCATCCAAGGTTTGTTCTATCTGTCCATATGTTATTTCCACTTGATCAGTCCGATGCACAGCATACGTCCCAATTCCAACTCCAGCACTCGCAATAGCGAATATGATAAGTATTCCAATTGCAGTGAACACAAATATTTTGTGTCGAGATAGGTTTTGATTTTTCCTTGGGCACATTTTCTCCAATTCATTTAGAAAAAATGTTTCGTATCTTTTTTCACATTGGTCTGTCAATCGTCTTGCTACAGCCTTGGTCAGTCCTTCAACCGGCAAAAGTGTGCATGGAGAGATGAGATTCATCTTCAAGTTTACTGAGTTGTAACCAACCACAGCAGGAAGATTACTTTTTCCCCAGACCACTGTACTTCCAATTTGGAAATTTTCACAAGATCCAAGTCCTACTAATAGCAAGAATGCCAAGGGCAAAAACCTCTTTGGGCAAGAGGTATGTGCCATATAAGACTTCCTTTTTCTCGGGTCTTGCGGCTTAATCTTTTCCTTGAGATTCAGCAACTTGCACTTTCGTTCAAATGAAGGTGCTGGCAAAGCCTTTGTCAATAGGTCAGCTACCAGTCTAGTAGTATCTTGATGATGTACAGTTATTTGACTTGATTCAACTAATCATCTCAAGAAGTGCCACCTGACATCTATGTGTTTGGTCCGCTGATGCAACTCCGGATTTTCCGCCAAAAGTTTCGCACTTTTGCTATCCACATAAATTGGAAATGGCTGGTACCACTCCATAACCTTCATGTCACATAGAAGATTTCTTATCCAGATTCCTTCCTTTCCTGCGGTTACCATAGCCACATATTCCGCCTCTGTACTTGATTGAGCTATAAGTGTCTGCCTCCTGCTCATCCAAGAGAATCATTCAAAGTAAATAACACCCCCAATGTTGATTTACGCCCTCTATTGTCCCCCGCATAATCTGAGTCGGAGAACCCCTTGAGAATGATTCTTTCTGACTTGATATAACTGATCCCCAGTTTCCTTGTCTTTGATAAGTATCTCAGGACTTGTTTTCCTGCTTCCAAATGTTTTTCTCATAGCATTGGAAATATCTGCTCAGTTTATTAACTGCAAAGGCAATGTCGGGCCTTGTGCATCGACTGATAAATAATAGAGCTCCTATTAGCTCCTGGTAAGGCAAGCTTGGATCATGCCTGTCCTCCGGTTCCAGTGTGTGGGACGGTATCATCGGAACGTCTCCTTTGCAGTCTTCCATTCCGAACCGTTTTAACACTTCCACAATATAAGATTCCTGATGAAGTTGAACAAAACTTCTCGTAATGTTCACCTCAATGCATAGGAATTTCGTAACATTCTTACAAACAGTAAGTGTAAAATCATCCTCCAAACTCTGTATCATTGCATAATTTTTTCCAGTTGGAAGCTCCGAGCAACTCGGAAAGTTTCGATGGCATCCTCTAACTTGATTTCCTTGTTCAACAGATCCTCACATTTAGTGGTGAGATGCTTCACATCGTATTTGTGCCCTAACTGCAATAACTTTATTGCCTTGGGGATGCTGCTTGTGAATTTGTCACAATACAAAAACTAAGTAATAGGAAATAAGTCACATTTAGGCCCAGATGATGATCGAAAACTTGACAATAAAAATCGTGTCAAATAATTAACCACAGTATGCAATTAATAAAAATGGTTAATAGGAAATAAATCTTAAATGCCTCAAATTTAAAAAATCCCGTTTCGAACAGGTAGAAAAATAAATAGTCATCATTGATTACATTTTAAATTACCTCGAGAAATAGCTGGAAAATTTCTGGCTCTGTATCTTCTAGGAAAATTTCATTGCTCACTTCCCATCTCCCAGAAAACATGGCCGCAAAAACTGGTGACCGGGACATGAGGAAAATTTTATGGCAGTTTACTCTCTTTTTTTCTGTACCAACTAAAAACGCCACGTCACAATACAATTCACCAGCTAAAATCGATTTATTCGCGTCCACGACGGAACCAAAGTGCTGAAACTTTTCAGCATTGTAAAAGCTTGTTAACGGATCGAGAAGTTTATCAAACGGAATAGCTGGAGTTTCCATGATGTCCATCGGTAAAATACTAGCTTATTTTGATGTACTTCAGCCTTTTTTAAATACGTCCAAATGATTGTTTTTTATCCTTCAATAGATCGAAAGATGCAAATATTGAAGGAATTATTGCCAATTTTTTCAGTAGTATTACTCGTACGTTGGAAAGGGAATAATAAGAAACTAAAAAGTGTTTGCAATCTTTTATCCAAAGCAGATGTTGTTGGTTCAAAGGTTCATAATTCAAACTGAACACGAAAAACTTCAGAATTATAACGTTTAAAATTAGTGAGCGAAATATGAACTATTGGGGTTGAAATTTCAAATGTCTTTTTCTACGAGGTAAGAAAACTGCTTCGGCTATCGATAACTGTATAGCCTTTCGGATGAACATCAAAATAAAAAGCAGGGTGTGACTGAACTGAAGAAACTTGTTGAGATAAACATTTCATTTATTTACGAATCATCCCAATAAATCATGCTACCACAATCCACAATCATTGCTGACGCTTGTCCTGTTATCCACTCTCTGTAAATTATAAACAGCAAACAACTATGGATCTTAACTTCGTCCCGTACTTTTTCAATGCTACATATGTCAGAGTCGTATTACAAATGTCAAAATAATTGATGACTGGGACGCAAAAAAAATTTGAGCGGTCAGGAAAAGATTAGATCATGGATGTAAACAAACATTTTTCATGCATTTCATTTACAGCGTCTTAATCTTAAGGATTACATTACCAAAGGCTCCAGGATATGTAATTAAATAAAACATTTTTGCATGTGATTTATTTTTAATTATGTCAGCGACTTTACTCTGTTCCGCGGTGTTTTGAAAAATATTTTTTTGTCAGGAAAATAAGTTGGACATTTTAACGAACTCAAGTTTACGAGATTTTTATACCTTGTTTCCATTTTAGTCAATGATACTTAATGAGTGACAACACATGTTATTAGGGGGAAAGCTTATGGTTAATGTAAGCAGTACATCAGATCCTACACCCTATCATATACAATAGCAACTAAATAATTTCCAAGCGCCAAAAGGCGCCCCTTTCCCCTTTAAAATAGCGTTATTTCTGTCTTTTAGCGTATTAATTGCATTTTTTATCCTAAAGTTCTGGCAAATTGGTGAGAAATTAAATGCATCATTGAGTTTGCTTTTCTTCCCCTGGAAACATGTATAAACGAGGAATATGTAATATGAAAAAAAACAAGAGATAAAATTACACTGTGAAATATTTTATTCCAATCACAATCATGTTATAAAAAATCCTTAGAATTTTATAGAACGGAAGTACTTGTTTATCAGTTACAGTTTTTTTTGAAACCCAACATTTGGTAAAATATTTACACTCAACAATTTTAAATTGTAATGATGTTTGCCTTCGATATTATTACTAACATTCTATGAGAGATTTACCTCATTAACTAATTTACAACAAGTTGGAGTGCAACTCAAGAAGTTTTAACCTAAAATATCAGTTATTATTGGAATATCATATTTTCAAATATTTGCATTTTTAATGACAAGCACCTGGTCATAAGGATTCACTACGTTTTCACACCTCCCTTACATTCTACACGTTTTATGGGCCACAATCTTGGTAAATTCCATACAACAAACTGCCTCCGAAATTTTCTGCCTTCTTTCGCAGAGCAATAATAAAATTTTTTTGATACTTTTGTCCCATACAAAAGACTTGAAAAGTAAGGTTTTTAGCTCTTTTTTCCCACACTTTGAGAAAGTTTAAACATTATAATCAATTCCACAGAGAAACCTTCCTAATTGGATTATTTCAAAATGAAACGGACATTATAAAATATTGAGGAATTGGTATTCTCGAACGAAATTAATTGAGCTTCGTCACAATAAATAGTACACAGGTGTTGGCATGGAATGTTCCGCTATTTTTTAACAATTTCATAACATTTTGATAATATACGTGAATATTATACCTTAAATATACTTTTAATACCATTTTACTAAATTGCTCCATTACACATATATGACTGCAAAAATAATACAAAGTGTATGGTGTGTTTAAGCAATTCACTCAAACAACCGCATCTACAAAATATTTTTCATGACTCTTGGCCTATTCATAGTTACCATCTCTTAATCTATGCAAAAGATTTTGCTTTTGTTCCACTACTAGAAAGAACATGAAGATGAGGAACATGTAAAATTAATCTTTTCTTCAAAACAGTTCCTATCTACTCCCACCGTAAAAATATTTTATGGTAACCCCAATCATGTACAATTCCTTGTATATGAGTTTTATAATAAGAAAATATTTAATTGTCAATATGGGTAAACAGTCAGTAAAATTTACTACCATATATTTTGGCAATTTGAAAGCATGACTGAAATAATAAATGTATTTGGATTAAAACAAATTACCAAGAAAGTAAGTTAATTGTTAACTTTATCAGAATCACAGCATAGTGGCAAGAGATTAACCCACAAGACAATTACCAAACTGGGATGATTGAAATGCTGGAATTCATGGCTAGATTCTAATAAATGGTACAACCGACATACAATCAATACCTGTAACGTCAATATTGTTCCAAACTTAAAAATAACGAGTTAAGATTTCAAACTTAGAGGACAAAATGGCGTATGACGCTATGTGATCGCCGGACAGCATTAGCTTGGAGTGGAACAATGGTAAAAGCAAAACTTGTTCAGTATCAGGTTAATATTAATCTTCTATCAATTTTTTTTATTATATTTTTATTATATACGTGATTATTATGTGTTAAATCGAGATATTTGTAATATCCTTCAACTTTATTTATTTTGCGTTATGCGTTAAAATATTCAATTCGCACTACGCACTTTTCTAGGATCTTGGTTAAAACCTTACTAGATTTCATACAATTTTAATGTTCCACAAAATTGTTACATCTCGTCCTGGGTAGAAATAAAATGAAATTCTTTAAACCCATTTGTTTTGTAACAATAACACCCCAAACGAGAAAGTAAGGTTTTTAGCTCTTCCTTTCCACACTTTGAATTGGTTTAACCATTATGGTCGTTGCCATACAGAGAAACTTCCTAATTGGATTATTTTAAATGGACCTTACAAACTTTAAGAGATTGATTAATTTTAGCTAATCAATCATCATTAAGGTTTTACCGTATAGAAAATTTGAAAGTCTCACTAAAATTAATGTACCAATTAGGAATCAAAATAAAATCCGAAAGAGGTATATTTTGCGTTTCTTTTATGAAACTCGGACTGGAACGAGACGGATTTTACGAACGTTGCGTTTGGACACTCGCCCCTAAAAAAGATTATTCAAATCAACAAGAAATGAAGAAATTGTACAGTACAGCTGCCGTGCATCGTCAATACTTTGAAAACATATTTATAATATACATGATTATTATACGTTCATACTATTTTTCGAAATTTTGACCATATAAAATGCTAATTATCATTGACATTGCTTGTCACATGTATATAAGTATTATGTAGAAGTTTTATACTTTATGATCAATAAGGCATAGCGTAAACTTCCTAAACGGATTAGCCAAAACTGGGAACGTGTCACATGAAACTTTAGGAAATTCCTGGATTTTAGTTTTATCAGTGAAGAAAGTTAATTTCCACTTGGAAAATTTTATGGCCTGACTGAATTATTAAATTTATTTGGAATAACAAATTACCAAGAAAATAAATAAATAATCGTTGGAAACATTTTCCAAAGCTTTTACGGAATGAAAATTTTTACGTGCGAGTGGGTCAGGGGTTCACCGTCGAAGTTTTTATCAAAGATTACATTTTGATAGTATATGTGATTATTATACGTTAAATAAATAGATAAAAGTACATTTAGGTAAAATTGTTTCAAATTCCTGACGGAACGAGAAATTCAAGTGTGACAATTAAAAATATATAAACTCCATTCGCATTTGATGATTGAGAAACATTTAGAAAGTAAATCTCCAAGATATACAATAAGTGCGAACATCCAAACTTTGTATAGCCATGTCTTGCAAAGATTCTTGTAGTTTATGTAATTACTATACGTTCAATGTAGGCATTTTTAATTTCATTATTCATTAAATTGATGCATAACATTTTTTTGATTTTTTCCCCTACCTGAGTGACAAAGTTGCATTATTTTCGATGGGAACCATAGACAAAATGTTCTATACGCATATAGTTCAAAAACGGCTATCCCATAAAAAATAAAATACATCCGGTCTTTACGAAAGTTGCGTGTGGACAATCGCCCAGGAGACTTTTACTTGACGGTATTAAAGATATCCAGACAATGTCGTTATGTTGTTCTAATATCCAATAAACGACGAAATTTTTCACAGACTCTACAGCTACAGTGTACATATGTACATGAACTGTACTATAGCGAGAAGTTAATCACTTCTTGAGGTCGGTCCTTTACTTTACTTCTCTCCTCTTTGCAGAGCAAAGCTTTTGGATCGGTAATACTTTCCTATCCTCTCACAGTTCTCACTTTCCTCCTTTTCTTATTTTGTCTGTATTTCCCATAATAATACTAATGATTATTATTATTATTCCTCATCATTCCCCATAAATAAATAGAATATTCATAATACTACAGATATTGTATTTACAAGTAGTTACATATAGTTAGGGCCATTTTTGGGTCTCGAACATTTTTGATGAGCGATGGTCATCGTCTTTAACACACTTTTATAATATACATGATTATTATACGTTACATTTTTATACTTTTAATGCAATGTTTTTTTTAGAAATTTAAGCTTATAAGGTGCCCACAAAATAATTCATAATGTTGACCAAAAACGATCACGCTCTGCTATGGGCTAACCTAGGGATTGACTTAAAAAGCCTCCTCAAAATATTTTCCTGCACACTCGACATATTCATTAAATTAAATTATTCAACACTTATTAATACCTTTTTGTTTTACTTTTTTGTAGCAACAGTCAGGCTCGGAAGGTAAAATATTTTAGCTCTTATTTTCTCAATGTTTGGAGGAGATGAAATGTTGTTACATTTTTATTTCAATCCAAATAAAATTACCAAATAATTAGGTAAATTTATAGGTACCTTTTAACAGGATCCTCAAGGCATGAGAATATTACGTGAGACAGTCAAACAGTACATTTTTTTTAATTGTATCAGAATCCAAATGTAGTGAGAATAATGACTGAAACAACAAGCGCGAAAGTATGTATGTACATTCAGACTTTACGAACTCTGCGTGTGGACTCTCATCCCGGAAGAGGGTCGATCGACGGTACAACAGATCTACAAGCAATGCCGTATTATTATTCAAAACTACAATAAATGAAGAATTTCTACAATGCAGCTTAGACTGGGTCATCATTTATTTTTGGGACTCCAACTTTTTCTACGAAAGAGAGCCATCGTCAGAAGAAATAGTATTCAGAAATTAGCGCGGAATATAAAACGCTATTCATCCAACACTTTCACAACATTTTCATTATATGCATATAAGACTATTATACTGTCAGTACCCCATATGAATTCTGGAACTTAGTATGTAATTTCACGATGTCAATTAACAATCATTTTCAAAACCCTTTATCATTAGATGCATTTAGACAAGATGCCGATGTTACGTAATTGGTTACATGCAAGTATGCACATTCTTAATTTTTATGATTTCCTTTCATGAATACCAATCTCCCACATCATTCTCCAGAAAGTTCTAATTCCAATTTGCACGTAGTCAATCTAAATCTCAAGCAATTATGAATCTTAAAGACTACTCTTATAACTAACAATAAAGATCAGAATTAAGTACCATGGTACACTTCATGTCAAATTGTAATCGGGAAGATCTCGAGACTAGCAATGGCAGTCTAGCTCGGATTTTCCTATCGATCAGTTATCAAACTCAGAATCTCCAATAAAACCAAACCCTCATAACAGTAAATCGTGTCTTTCCCCTTTTGAATTATTGAATCATTTCCTAAGTGTAAAGTTGCGTTTCATTACATAACAGTGTGACGATTAAAAGAACTCATCTCATAGAATCTTGTTGTTTATTAGTAATCGAGTAGAGATTACTTGGTCTTTGAAAGGTGGAAAAGGAGAGTTCCCACCAGGACCGAGTATACGTTAATTACACTTTTAATACCATTTTTATAATTTTCCCCATTACATGTCCTCAAAACAAATATTGTATATAAATTTAAAAAATTTTTATAAAAATCAGCCTCTCCAAAATATTTCCATGAGGCTCGGCCTATTCACAATTTCCAACTTTTATTCAACTGTAACGCATTGCAATGTACTTTTTTCCCCTTTTTTCTTAATAATAGGCAAACTTTGAAAGGATTAGGGTTTTTTCTCAAAATGGTAATTTAAAGTTTCTACCATATTCTAGGGAATTTGATACGAATCCATAGTGTTGAAAAATTTGGGGATAACGCACATAAAGCCTTTTACATACTACTAATGTAAAAATGGCACCAAAAATTGTCGTGCACACGTTTTAATTTCTTTCCCTGTCACTCGTATGTAAAAACAAGTTTCAGCCTTCATGATCATGGCTATGGGACCAATTACCAATACAATAAATTATAGTAAACTAAACTAGAACCGAGCAAATGGGTGGAGCATAAGAGGTGATGAGGCTATTAGCAATAAAATCCGTTCGGATATTATTAATGAATCACTACATAGAAACGAAAAATCAGCCCCTCACAATTCTCATTAACTCAACAACGGATATTTCCACAAATACCATATATAGCATTTCTTTTCCAGACAACAAGTACTAGTCATAGCCATACCTGGCAAAGATTTTTGAGTTTCGTTAAACGTAGAGATATTTTTAATGCCATACTTTACCAAAGCACTAGATAATTTTTAAACAGACGCCAATAAAAGTGAGAGTGCTGTAACTTCAACATCCTCTGGTTCAGCAGAATGTCCTGGAGCAACCTGCACGAATCCAAAGTAACCCTTCATCGCGCCAACAAAGGTTGCAGCGCCTCCAGTTCCCGATGCTTCGTTCAGTAGATGTTGTTCCGGCACGCAAGCTTTTGTACCGGAAACTTTTAAATTTAAAAATTTAAAACTACCAAGGCGACACCAGGAACTGCCAATGCGTGCGAATGCGATATATTACGATTCTATGAACGTTGCGCGTGGACCATCGTTCCGGTGAATATCCATAGACAGGACCACTGATATTCAATCAGTGTCGTTATATTGCTCCGAACTACAATAAATGACGAAATTGATTTTTTTAAATAGTTAGACGGAGTGAAAATATATTTTTGGAATTCCACCATTTCCAATGCAATTGTCATGTCTTAGAGAGGATTTGGAACTAAGCAAATAGGGCGGAATATTGAGCTATTTATATAATATTTTCAAAGTATTTCAATGATATACACGATTACTATACATTAAATACATTTTTAATACCATTGAACTATATTGCAGCTTCATGTGTACCCGCCGTGTTTTGTCACTTTTTTGTAACAATAGTCAGACTTGGAAAGTAAAGATTTTTAAATCTTTTTTCCACACTTTGGGGGTACGAAACTGCGTGCGTTTTATTTGTATCCCAAAATTTACTTTAATAAATATTAAATCCAAATTTTTCCAAAAACAAATATTCAAAATTTGTTCAAAATGAATTTTTTTACCCAATGCTTCTGCTGGGTCAAAAAAATTGTTCTTGTCAATTTTTTCACTTTAATTTTATCTTCGCTCCAGCACAATTCATTGGGATAGCCTAAAGTCTGTATCAAGTTCAGAATTTCTTCGTAGAATGTTATGTATTTGCAAATAATTTCCAAATATTAATCATATTCCACTCGAAAAAAAGATTTTAAGTACCGAAATTTTCATTTTAAGTTCCGTTTTTGAATCCCGAAATGGGAATTTCAAAGTGTTGACCATATTGTGAGGAATTTCAGAAGCATCAACAGAAACCTTTGCAGTTGCTCACAACTTACTATTTGCTTTTATATAAGCAATCATTAAAACTTAATCCCGTTTAAGCTTCAATTTTCTCGCCACATTTACGCACTATAAGGATAACTATAAGTTTTCCAAGATAGGGCATTTTTTTAAAAGATTTTGATCACATTCCCAATGAAATGAGATGATTAACTGAAGCAATTAACAATCACATTCACTGAGATTTTATGAAAGCTGCGTCTGGACTCTCGCCACACAAGAATTCCGTCCGACGGGACCACGGATATACAAACCATCCCACTTGGCATATTGTTATTAAGCTTGTACAAATTATCTTTACAAAGTAAGGGTTATTTATTTTTGGATTTCAGCATTATCGTGAAAGGATGCAACACTTCTAACTATACTTCCATTTAACCCTCAGCGGATAGCAAGGAATGTTGTGCTATTTAGCTACCTCTTTCATAACATTTTTAAAATATACACGATTATTATAATTTTAACTTATAGTTTTAATGGCATTTAAACTACTCGTAGCCAAATTTTTTACTGAATTGGAATCTATATCGAAATCCAAATGGAATGAGAAATTTTACAGGACCCCATCCATAGCTTTTTATTTTTATTATATACGTGGTTATTATACGTTAAACGTAGATATTTTATAATAAATTGCTACCATCATGTGCCGTATGGGATGATTAAGTGCATAACTGTAATGGCACAAAATCTGAGAGGGATTTATAAAAATGAACAAAACATTTTTTCAAGACACTCTACTCCCCATATTCATTCACTTCTATTTCTAATATTCATTCCACTGAATTTTTTAAGTCCTATTTTAACTTTAAGAAGAAGCATTGATTATAGTTTCAATAAATGCATCACAGTTTAGGAAATTTGAAAACATGAGTACTAATTTGGAGCAGAGATGAATTACCCAAAAAGTAAATTGAGGTAAATTGTCGCAAATTCCTAACGGAATGAGAAATTCAAGATTTTAAACTAGCAATAATTTCCGCTCACATTTTAGGAATGAGTAAAATTTTTTCCCATTATGTGTGTACCCTGACAAAGTTGTAATACTTTTGATACGCTTATATTGGCCATAGACAAAACGTCCTATACAGATTGTTAAAATACGGTTATCCCATAGCAAATAAAATACATCCAGATTTTACGAACGTTGCGTATGGACCATCGTACCGAGAGTCCAGAACTCCACATTACTATTGATTTTCAAACACTGTCGTAATGTTGTCGCAATGTGGAATGAACGAATAAATTGTACAAACTAGCTTGTCAGGGTCATCATATTATTTTTGGGGCTGGAACATTTTTGACGAGTTTTTGTCATCCCTTTTAACACACTTTTATAATAAAATTTGTTGTTATACTTTAAAGTTGTATACTTTTGATGGAATTTTTTTAAGCTATTCTAAGGTGAATGCAAAATAAATAATTATAATCTTTACCACAAATTAGCACGCTACGCTGGGCCAGAATATAATCGGAATTGCCTTAAAAACAAACTCCCCAAAATATATTTCTGCATATTTAACTATCACAGCCACTCTTTGTACAGACCAAAATCATGGTAAATTCCATGGAACAAACTCCATCCAATATTCTTACTTCTTGCACTGGGCAGAAATAAAATTAATTTCGTTAGTCCCATTTTTTCGTAAAAAGAATAAACTTAAGTTTTTCAGCTCTACTTTCCCACGCATTTTGAGTAGGCTCGAGTGTCGTGATCAATGTCACAGAGAAAAATTATTAATTGGATAATTTCAAAATGGAGATGGGTATTATAAAATATTAAGGGATTGGTATTTTTTACATTTTTCTTACGCATAGCCAGAAAAAACTTTTACCGCTTAGGAAATTTCAAAGCCTGACTGAAATTAATGTACCACTTTGGAATAAAATCATAACCAGGGAAGTACATTTTTGTCAATTTTATCCAAATCCAAATGGAATGAGATAAATAACTCAATCAATTCGTGGCAAAATATATTCGGCCTCTACGAGCCCTGCGTCTGGACACTCATCCCGGAAGACCGTCACTCGTTGGAAAAACTGAATTTCAAACAATACTGTAATATGACTGTAAATTACGAAAGTAATGACGAAATTTTACAAAGCAGCTAGACAAGCATCATATATTTCTGGAACCCCAGTATCTTCCATCAAAGGTGGCCTTCGTCAGAAGAAATTACATTAGGAAAATTAACCCCTCACAATATTCATTGACTGAACAACGAATATAGTTACAAATAACAGCAATCCTTTTCCAAACAAAACTTCCGATTTATAGCCATATCTGACAAAGATTCTTGGTACATACATGATTACTATACGTTAAAGGCAGATATTTTAATGTCATGAATTACCAAAGCTTTATTATAATTTTTACTATTACACTTCCAAGGGAGTACATTTTTTTTTGAAAATTTTGTCGAAATCCAAAGGAACACGAGTAATAAATAAGATAATTAGCGATAAAATATATTCCGATTCTACGAACGTTGCGCGTGGACCATCGTTCCGGAAATATCACTAGACAGAGCCACTGATATTCAACCAGTAGTGTCTTAATATTGTTCCAAACTACAACAAATGATGACATTTTTAAAAATGGTAGGACGGAGTGAAAATATATTTTTGGAATTCCAACATTATTAACCATAAGATCAACATTTGGTACTAAACGGATTGGGCGAAATGTTGAGTTATTTATCTAGCATTTTCGAAGTATTTCAATGATATACATGATTATTATACATAAAATACACTTTGAATACCTTTTAATTATTACATTCCAGGTACAAATGTACCCCGTGTTTGTCATATTTTTCTAACAATGGTCAGATTTGGAACGTAAAGATTTTAACACTTTTTTCCACATTTTGGGAGTACGAAACTGTGTGCTTTTTATTTGTAGCCCAAAATTTAATTGAAAATTAATACTACTTCCATAATATTTTCCAAGTGACAAAATTTCTTCAAAATTTATTTCTTCACCCAATGCTTCTGCTGGGTCAAAATAATTTGCTCTTGTCAATTGTCACTTTAGTGTGATTTGTGCTCCAGCGTAATTTACCGGAATAGCCAAAGTCTGTATCAAATTCAGAATTTTATGTATCTACAAGTATTTTGCAAACGTTAATAATTCTACTCGAAAAAAATGATTTTTAGTACCGAAATTTTCATTTTAAGGTCTCTTTCTAAATTCCGAAATGACAATTTCAAAGTATTGACCATATCGTGGAAAATTTCATAATCATCAACATAAACCTTTGCAATTGATGCTCACAACTGACTACATTTGAATTCAGTTAAGCAGTCAATAAAACTTAATACCGTTGAAGTTTGAATTTTCTCGCTGAATTTGCTTACCAACGGAAAATAAAAAAAAGTCGCAAGGGAGTACACGTTGTAAAAACTTCCATCACATTCCCAATGGAATGAGAATAAAAATTGAGGCAGTTGACGATAACATAATGGGGATTTTATGAGCGCTGTGTGTGGACTCTCGTCGCACAAGAATTCCGTTCCGCGGAACCACGGATATACAAACTATTCCACTTGGTGTTACATTCTTCAAAACTGTTTTACAAAGCAGACGGAGTCAAGATTAATTATTTGGACTCCAGCAGTTTCAACGAACGATGACCATCATCTAAGGATTTAGTCCTCAGTGGCATTTTCATAATATACAGGAACATTATACTTTTAATTTACAGGTTTATTTCCATTTTACTTAATTGTAGCATAATTACATAATGCGTACGCAAAAAAAATTGATGTTAAAAAATATTTTTTGTTGCAACAGTCCGACTACTGTTACTGTATAGCGCTCCTGAGCACTTAAAGTACCAGAAAGCCGCTCAGGCCCGAACTGTCGCACCTGGAAGGTGAATAACTTTTTCAAAAGGGGAGAGAAAAGTTTGATTATTTAAATCCCAAATTTTACTGGGATTTAAATATTCATAATATTTACTATAATTTTTTTCCAATTGATTGAGAGAAAATTTCTCCACTAAATTTTACAACAGAGCAAAATAAAATTAATGTTGTCAGTTGGCCCGTGTTTTTTTCCTACACATCTTTTTTGCTAAGTCTCCGTCAAAATCATAATTTCTCCATGGGAATTTATTTACAAGTTTTTTGCAAAAGCTGATAATTAGTTTTTCAGATTGTCGGAGAAACTTCGTGGAAGAGATATAAACTTACAATGCAGGGCATATATTACTTCCCAATATTGACTTTTACAGGCTTAATTGTAAGCGTTTTGTCTCTCATTTTTCTAGTACTAACCTAGCTCAAGAATTTCCAGTTGTGATATTTTCGAGCAACATGAATAATTTCACTTTGTATAAAATCCCATTGCTAATTGAAGGAGTACTGTAAATGGAGATTTCCGCAATAAAAAATCCACACTTTGAAATCATTTAAAGACTAACAATAAGACTTAGGCGTTTTTTGTCCACTGTGAATAAATCTATCAAAATAGTGCCTACATCACATTGATGTATTATAGTTATTGGCCATCGATGATGTTGCCATGGGTAAATTACCTTTACTTAATTTGATGTTCACTACTTAAAGAATTTTTGTAACAACAACTCAAAAGTTTTCTCAATAATCCAAAATCTAAACTTAAATTCTCGAAACACTTCAAAATCAAAACTTGCTCATCATTTTGGAATAGAATATTTTCCTTACAAGAATATTGAACCAAAATTATTCATAATTTAATAATAGTGTTGGAAGATCCCCACCCTTTTTAATTTCAGATCACTATAATCCTAATTTTAATTATTATTATACTACAGAAGTTACATGCTCCTTTTTCATGGCAACAAGACCAGAGTGGCTTTGAGCGTTACTGGGAAGAGACTCTTTAAACGTGGAAGCCTTTCCTTCAGCAGATTACAACACATTTACAACTAAGTTAAAAGAAATGAAAATCATATCCAATGTTACAGATTTCCAGCTATGGATAACGTTTCAGCTTAAATGGTTGAACAATCCCCTGTGTTTGTGACAAGTCCTTGGTCCACGATTACTTTGATGCAAAAGCCAGTCCAGTGTCCCGGGCGAAACGAAGTTGAAGGGTTTCTATAGGATGTCTGGAATTTCCAATGGAGTGAAAGAATAATATTGTAATTGTTACAACATATAACAAATATTTAAATGTTAGAATATAAGACACAGATTTTAAACTCACAGTGAAGGATGAATCGGTAGGGGAAATTGTAATTTACAGAGCTTTACAATTTCTGCTTCCTCCTTAAGTGGAAGGCAATAATTTTGCTGAGTCCCTGATTTCTTCATCTGTGCCAATTTTTAAGGAATATTTTTGCTTATCAAATCTGTAAATACAATAATAAAAAAGTCATTGAAGAAGTTCCAAGAAAAATCAACATTTTAGGAATAATTTGAGTTAATTGCGAATTGCAAAAATTCAACAAATATGTCTGAGTGCATAAGTGAAAAGTAAAAACAAAATAGGATTTTAAAAAGAATCTTACAAATTTTAGTGATTTTGATATAATTTTCACGTCCTAAAATTGACTTCACTTTGGAAAAAATGATTTGCCCTATAAAGGACATTGATAATGTAAAGTTTTGACTAGAAGAGTAGAAAAATTGGGTTTGGAAAATTACAAGATATCTTTGACCCAGACCAAAATTTTATAGCATCAATGGGGTTAACGTGCTATAAGAAAAAATACACTATTAAAATACGAAATATCCACGTCTTGTGCTTTTAAATGTATGAATAAATTCCCGCAACTAAACCTGCTTATAATAGCACAAAGAAATGATTGAATAAAATGTTATCACTCGTGCTTTGAGACCACTTGACTGTTTGACTCCAGTGTTATGACCTACAAACGCATGGCTGTGGCATATCATCATATTAATAGATTGAGCAGATGTATCTTAAATTATTTAGTTATGTACATATGTACTTGTACATAGGCGTATGTGGAGTTTCTACAAAAATATACCAGGAAAACCTACATGTATTTTCCTCTGCATCCTCATAAGATTCGCCGGAGTAATTTTTTCTCCTGTAAGGATTTTCTACTCTGTGCATTTATGCTAAATTTAGATGAGTGGAGCAACACATCAGAGTCCTTCAAAAGACAAATGTACAGACAGAGAAGGCATAATCCCAATCTATACGCTATCCCATGCTTAACTGTATCACCCAATTCTAATCCCTTGCCTGTTCAAACTCCCGGTCTCCTTTTTTTCTCTCCTCTCATGCTCCACAAATATAGAGAGACTGTAAAATATTATAGTCCCTAATCCTCTGTTAAAGTACAGTCCAGTACATAATACAAATATGTATTTAATTGGATATGATTTTAATGTATATCTTTCCTTAAAAAATTTTCGTAAATTTTTTTAAATTAATCCTTGAAAATAACCTTTAATAAACTCCCTTCGTGAGGAGGATAAATCCAGAGAACATAACCATGAGAAAAAACAGTAAAGTAATTTTTGTTGCACTACATTTCTCCACATATTTACAAGTCATTCCTCTTTTCCTGTTGATTATTATTGTAATCATGGGAAATGGGAAGATTCTGAGAAAAGTATAATCTTACAATTAGTCGAAGCTGAAAACATACGAAACTCGATGTGTCTCTGAGGTTAAAAAATCTTGATTGATTTCCTATTAATGTACACAATGCTTTGAAACATTTAGCGTCAAATGGAATTTTCTGCCTCATTAGAATTATTTTTAAAGTTCATATATTTATTTATAATTGATTAATTCCACTAGGGGCACATATGTAATTTATTACTCCTATCTCGGTAGCATTTTATGGGTATGTGCAAATATGTACAAGAAATCCAATGAGTGGAAATGAACTTGCAATTTCTTTACGAATACTTATATTTCAATAATAATTATTTTAGCTACCAAGAAAATAATGCTTATTAAATTTATAGTGAAAGAAACGGTGTGGAAATAAAAATAATAATTTATCTGTTTATATGCCAAAATTTTTATGAGCAGCGGGATTTGCATGCATTCAATATTCCTTCCTAAAAAATTATGGTGAAAAGGACATGTCAGCACTTAATATTTGCAAAAAAATGTAGGTTCAGGTAAATAGGACGATCGCAAATTTCAATTATTAACAAAGTTCATTTATTTTTTGTTGTTCCTGTGAAAATCTTTCCGTGGAAATTAGGATTGTTACACAAAAAGTCAAGCACAGTTGGAATTAATGATGGAATAATAATCTTGTTAGCGACCAAAACGTTTTTGTTCACACGTTTCTTATGATTTTTGCTTTACACAGAATCTGCTGTGTATGACCCGGTCTCATCCCTTCTAATGCTTACTCACTCATTGTAAAATTCATCAAATTTTTAAAGCTGTCAGGTGCTCCTGAACCAGTCATAATCCTGTTCATGAAATGTTATTTTGTGGAGAAAATGAGTTTTAAACGAGTAACAGTATATTTTCTCAAGGTAAATTACATTGCGATGGTTTGGGTTACATCAGTAGCTGAATAAATTCTGCCTAATTAGTATATACGTCGTAGTTACACCTTATTGGATTTAAATCTGAAACAAGGAAAATGTTGGAGGATCAAAGGTTGCTATTGTAATTACCAAAAAAATTTCTGTTGTGAAATCATGTAAAATGCATTTTGCTTTTCCATTGTGAGGAAACTTTAGAAATTGACAAAAAAGGTGGGAAATATTTTAGAGCCATTATGGGTGATTTAAATCAGTCTGTATTCCCATGCAAGAGCTTTTAAGTGCTTTGTTTCTAAACACAAAACTATGGGTCAAGACTCGCTGTCAGCTCTCATAAGAACTTTGAATCTTCTCCAACAAGCACCTGAGAGTTTTTGGGAAAAGGCTAAGATTTTTGACACCATTTTTATTCGCTATAACAAGCAGGTGCTTGAGATTAACGGGATTTTTGCAAGGAATTTTTTAATAGAAAATTTTGAAAAATAAAAATGGGCGGGAAATTCAAAGAACAGGAATCTTGTGAGGTTTTAGGGTGCCAGCCTTTGGCGAATATTTATAAATCAGAGAATGTTAATAAAACATTCGGATTCGGAGTTCAGCCTGAGTTTGACTTTCTTGTGTCCGTAAATTGGTTAGCGGAATGGAGGACATGGAGCTATTGCATGGTGGCGGTGTATTTGGTGATTATTTTTGGGGCTCAGGAATGGATGAGAAAGAGGGAAAGATTTGGGCTCCAGAAGTTACTCATTGTTTGGAATATGTTTTTGGCGGGTTTTTCTATTTTTGGGTCCGTAAGAATGGTTCCGGAGATGCTGGATTTGATAAATCAACCTAATGGATTTCATCGGTCCGTTTGTTCCCCACTGTGAGTTTGTAATAATTGTATACGTGCTGTTTTTAACAAGTTTTTGTGGGAAAACTTTGCTTACCTTAAATCTCATTTTGCAATTTGACATAGCACGTTGAAGTTAAAATTTTTTTAAACTATTTTGACTGATTTTGCAAAGAAACAATTTTCAAGGAAATATTTTCTTTACCAAATTAATAGAAAAATTAGTCAATTTAGTCAAACAAAACACTTTTAAAACATTATTGACACATTTTCTAGTGAAATAAATTACCAAATGTCCAATTTATTATTTGACACAAAATTTAAAAGAAAAACTCAGTGAGTCAAAATATTTCATAAAATATTTGAACTAAAATTCCTTTAAAAAGTGCAAACAAGTTTTGACGGGAAGTTTCAAACCACTTTTAACCCAATTTCAAAAACTTTAAAGGACACGTTGACACAATTAAGTTGAACAAATTTTCAAATAACTATGTTGTTTGGTTTCCTTTCAGTTCCGAAAGTAGTTCAACTTTCGCATTTTGGATCTTTCTTTTCGTTCTGTCCAAAGTGCCGGAGCTGGGAGACACAGTTTTTATCGTTTTACGAAAACAGCCCTTAATTTTCCTACACTGGTACCATCATGTCACAGTCCTGCTCTACTCCTGGCACACCTACATCCTTTACACTGCCCCTTCCCGTTGGTTCGTTGTAATGAATTTCTCCGTCCACGCTCTCATGTACTCCTACTTTGCTCTCAAAGCACTCAAAATCAGGGTGCCTAAACCTATTGCGGTGACAATCACAAGTCTCCAGGTAATTTCCGTTGTCTCACATTTTTAAAATATTCCTTTTTCACTCTACCATATAGGATTGTTTCCAATTTAAATCCTTCCATTTCAGATTGTTCAAATGCTTGGTGGAATACTTGTCAATGTATACGCCCTATCAATGAAATTAACAGGGGCGGATTGCGACGTCCCTTACAATAACATATTTTGGGCTTTGGCTATGTATGGCTCATATTGCTACCTTTTTACACAATTCTTCCAAAATTCATATCTACAAAAATGGGGCAAAGGACGTAGTAATTCTGTTCAGTGAAAATGAATGGATTTTTTCCAACCGTATCATTTTTATGGATTTTATTCGTATGTATTATTATGCACTTTATAGGAAAGAATCTACAGAACATTTTAGTTATTTTAAGCTGATATTTTGGTAGTTAATAATGAATCGGTGGAACATGTAAGGACTGTGGTTGCCATTTCTTTTTCCAATAATGTTGAAAATTTTCTCCGTATTGTAATAAAAATTATTATTTTGAATTTTGGAGGAATTTTCCAGTCCAAGAGTATTGCCGTGGTCGATTGGATAATTCATCATTTGATTTTGAATGACTTGAGTGTTTGACATGGATTCTAGAATTATTAAATCTTCGGGCTCATGTGTGAGGAAAAATATTGCCTGAAGTTTTGTCAGATAGGCACTATCAGCAAAGTTTCCATTTAAGAATTTTATGGAGCATGGACGTTTTAAATCTTCATTTGGTCGAGGGGATGGGAGTTGAAAGAGATTAAATGGAATGTGGGAGTTAAATGCATCTTGAATAAAATTGGTGTAGTATTTTAACGTTATTTCGCTGGAATTTTCCGGCTGTTCTATGAGGCGGTATATATTGGAGAGAGCCATTTTTTAAGATGTCTGTTATTGGCAATTTTATGGTTTGTTGGACCAAAATTTAAAATGTTTGTGGAAATATTGAAATGAAGAAAACTGTAGCTGATGTTAAAATTAGGGACTTCACTTTTGTTCATAAAATTAGTAAGAAACTGTTGACCGCACTGAAAAATGTTGTGAAGAATTCAGACCTTCTGGGAAAATACTTGACTCTAATGAAAATATTCGCAAAGTCACGCCATGAAAAATATCTGGAGACGGGAATTATTAATGTGAGGTCTCGTTCAGGGAACAAAAGCCAATTTCATGATCCAGACAGAGCACAGCACGCACCCTAATTTTTACTGTTATTTCCTCATTACCTCATAAATAATACAGACCAATGCAATTTGTCTGTAACGTTATTTGAATGGCTATTGTATTTGAACTTATTCCACAATGTCAAATGTTCCAACTGAATCTAAATTTTTTGAGACACGCATTATTCACATCGCATTTTTTGGTAGGCATCAGTACAATCTTCATCAAATGACTACACACTGTGATCACGTCTGCTCGATTTGAATATGCATAGTATTGTAAGGTAGGTAATTATACTTATTAACAAAATGCCACTACCTAAAAAACTAGCTGAACAGAAAATTCTCTTATTTAAATAAATTTTTGCAAAGGGTTTTCCATTTTATTACTTCCTCAAATGATTCCTTACAAGTTTTCTCAAATGATTATTATGTACTGGAATCTTTCCTTCAGTAAATTTGAGTTGAATTTAAAATAATTTGATGGGAAATCCCTCTCAAACTATTATTTCCAGTAAATAAAACAATTTCGTAATGCCATATATTTTGGCCAAGGTTAGGTTACCTTAGGATCTTTGGCCTGATACAGTGAAGATTTTAGAGAACAAAAAATAGGTAATAATATAATTAGCTTAGAATTAAGCTGGTCAGCACAGAGTTGTAAATCTATCCAAAAACCGAATCACATTCTAGGGAAAGTTGTTCGTTATTATTCCAAAAAACTCGTGGGAATGTATATTAAGCCACGCAATGCATATCGTCGCTGGAGAAGCAAAGTTGAATAATGCACGAATTTCTTAAGTGCAAATTGAAATAACCACCTTCACATTTTTGCATGCAATTTGTACAAAATTACATGCAAGCATATAGAGGTGGTTATTTCAACTTGCATTTAAGCATTATTCACCTTTGTTTCTCCAGCGACGATATGTGAGAAAGCAGGAATCACTCAGCTGGCACAACAAATTTGTTTCTTCTCCAAATAACACCCGTTCTGGAAGGAATTTTTTTTTAAATTTTAAGGTGAAATTTATGGCAAAATTTTATCAAAGTACAATTGTAAATAGGATTTTTGAGCGGATTTTGATTGTCAGCTTTTAGAAAGGTAGAAATGAATTTCAAAGAAGGATGGAAAAGTGCAGAAGTTGTAGGTGGCCAGCCATTGACAAATATGTTGAGCACTACGGACGTGGACAAAAATTTTCCATGTGGATTTGAGTCTGAATTTGACTATCGTGTGGCCATAAATTGGCTAGCGGAACGGAGGAATTGGAGTTTTTACTTTGTGTCGTTGTATTTCCTGTTTATTTTTGGGGCTCAGAAGTGGATGAAAAAGAGGGAGAGATTTGGGCTCCAGGGCCCACTTATTATTTGGAACATGCTTTTGGCATGTTTTTCTATTGTAGGGAGCATACAAGTTGTTCCAGAGATGCTCGCTTTGATAATTCAACCTAATGGATTTCATCGGTCCGTTTGTTCTCCACTGTGAGTTTTTAATGGGTGTATGTTCTGCGTTTTTTGATAATAGCTCGTGAATTTTTGAAACATTTAGAATAAAAATTTCTTAATGAAATTTTTCCATAAGATTTGGACCGGTTAATTAAATCCAAATGCTTTCAAAACATTGACACATTTTCTAATGATATATTTTACTCAATTTCCAATTTATTATTTGACACAAAATTTCAATGAGAAACCCAGTGAGTCACAATTTTTCATAAAATATTATTTGAACTTCAATTTCTTTAAAAAGTGTAAAAAAGTTTTGACGGCAAGTTTCAAGCCAATTTCAAAAACATCGAAAGGATACACTGACACAATTAAGTTGGACAAAGTTTTAACTAAATTTTTTGTGGTGTTTTGTTGCAGGACTGAAAGCAGCGAAACATTTGCTTTTTGGATCTTTCTTTTTGTTTTGTCCAAAGTGCCGGAGTTAGGAGACACAGTTTTCATCGTTTTACGAAAACAACCTTTAATTTTCCTTCATTGGTATCATCATATCACGGTCTTGCTCTACTGCTGGCACAACTACATTCTTTATCCTGCCCCATCGCGGTGGTTCGTTGCAATGAATTTCTCCGTCCACGCTCTCATGTACTCCTACTACGCTCTGAAAGCGCTCAAAATTAGGGTAGCTAAACTCATTGCTTTGACCATCACTAGCCTCCAGGTAATTTCCATAATTGCTCATTTTTTAAAATGCCCATGCTCCGTTCAACAATGGGAGCCTTTTAAATTAAAATCCTTCCATTTCAGATTACCCAAATGCTTGGTGGAATAATTGTCAATGTGTACGCCCTGTCAACAAAACTGAGTGGCTCGGATTGTGACGTCCCTTACAATAACATATTTTGGGCTTTGGTCATGTACGGCTCATATTGCTACCTATTCGCTCAATTTTTCCGAAATTCGTATCTTCAAAAAGGGGGCAGAGGAAGAAATCTTGTGCAAAACAACAAGTTGGACTGAATTTGCCAAACAAAACATTTTTACCGAATATTGAAAAAATTCTGAATTGATTGCAATACATTTTAAGGAAAAGTTTACATAAATAACTTTATTTTGTGCAAAATTAGCCCATGCTAAAAAATATTAGCCAAAGCAAATTATGGTCATAGCTTTTCTCAAATAAAATTCTTTCTTGTTTGGCATTTAAAATGCGGATTTTTGTCTATAATTATTACAGCGGATTTCTCTCAACAAAATGCCTTTCTAAAAATACATGTTTTTGTTTTTCTTAACAGCCTTAATAATTTTCATTGCAAAATGGTAATTGCATTTTTTATTGGAATCTGCAGTCCAAACATTTCATGTAGTTACTACATAGGTGGTACCATATGACTTCCAACAGGAACACTTTAATTAATTAAAGTGTCCCTCGCGTGGAATTTTTCAAATGATTCTGCTCTTTATCATCACAATTCGTAAGAGTTCTCTTGTCTGGATAAATTTTATAAAATTTGATTTAATGGTCGCTGACGAGGTTTCCAAAATAAAACATTTTTAGACAAATTATGCATTTAAATATAAAATTTGTACATCACAAACTTTCGAAATAAGAGCTCAATCATCATTACATCTCAATATTTTAAATAATTAATCATTCACACCCATTTGCTTTCTGAGCATGTGATTATAAGCTTTTGGAGTTGAGTAGAAGATTGATGAGTGAAGAGATCAAGAAAGAAAACAAGCAGAAAGTAGTAACTATACGTTTAAATGTTTAAAGAGCAACTTGATTAAAAATGTAACAATATTGACTATTTGTCTATTTGTAAAACGAGAATGTGAGCCAAGAGCATTTTTTCATGAGCAATACATACTTACTGGAAGTCGTAGATTCATCACATAGCAGTATTCAATATTCCGGAGTGGGAACATTGCTACCATTCATGCATATATAGTCGGCTAAAGTGCAAAAGCGGCCATAATTTTAGAAGCGCCCTGCAAGCAGGGATGTGGAAAATACTAAACTCATGTATTTCAAATATGTATATTGTAAAATACCCTCCTTATCGTCATCCAAAATACAAATACAAAATAAAAATACGTTTATTCCTTCACCTCAAATACAAATGAAAAATACACCTGTGCGTACTCCAAGCAAAATACAAAATACAATACGGTATTTAAAATACCAAAATACAAGTCGAAATAAACAGTTTTAGTCGTATTTATTTTGGTTTTTTAATTTTAAAAACACAAACACCTCACGGCCGGCACTATACAATTAATTTTCATTGCAAAAAATGGAACATTCTGTAACCTGTGGGGTTCTATGAAAACAAAACGACATATGAACGATTATGGTCGCAACTAAGATCGCAAGCAATTCATGCCGTAAAGGTGCGCAAGTGCAGTAAATAATGACTGGCAGCGAAAAAAAGTATTTTATTTTC